>JAHWFP010207633.1:0-12806 GCA_023313725.1 Lithobius niger | reverse complement strand
AGGATGGAATACGAATCGAAAGTTCCAACATGCAGTACCTTCCTAAAACACCGAACAGAGCGAACAGAACGCACCACTGTTAGAGACAGTTTGGCTCCAAACTTGACGTCGAGCGTGCGCAGTGATGTTGCGTCAGCCATTCAGTACCTTCCGAAACTACAACACATCTCAAACAAGCTCAGCAGAGTATTCGATACGTCATACCTTCACCGCGACCAGACCTGGCTAATGGATTTGACCAGGATTGGCTAATAGATGTCACCAGGCGAGAGCAATGCCAAATTGCGAACCGACTCAGGGAGGTGGTTTGCTGAGGTGAAGGTTTGAGCATGCGCGAGGAAACAGTTTTGACGAAACAGATTCATCGCTGACGATGTTGACGTCAATCAAGCCGCATCAACACGGATATTAGCAGGGAATTGAGCCAAACTGTCACCAAGAGTGGTGCATTCAGTTTGCTCTGTTTGGTCGTTTAGGAAGGTACCGATGGTTACTTGTATCCGTCAAATGAGACATGGCAAACTCGTTGAATTCGTTTGGCTGGGGCTGGGCCGTTATGAGAGCGAACGGTGGAGTCCAACTCTTGAGCCCACATTAGGGAGGGAAGGTGGAAGGCCAGTGTGGTAATGGAATTAGTGTTACACCTTTTCCCTCACCAGCTTTCTACCCAAGAAATGCGTAGCGGCTTTCAGATTTCATCTTGTAAGGGATAGTTTCAAACGAGTTGGACTCTGTAACCGCTGCGTCACCCTAATGTGAGATCAGAGTTAGTTTCTCCCGTTCGTTCTTATAATTAAATATGTCAGAGTGCCTGAGCTGGGAATCGAACCCACGACCTTTGAAACCAACTGACGCGCCCTGACATACAGGGTGCCCCAAAAATCAAGGGTCACCCTAACAACTCCATCTTCCAATCCCATTTGATATTTCAAAGTTAGGTCCACCAGGGCCATCCCTATGAGGGGGGGGGGGGAGGGGCACCACTTGCCCTACCTTATTAATGGGCTGATTCCTTTGAGAACTTACCAACTACACGGATTCATTCACCTACGACGATTGTGTCAAAACTTATTAGGGTTACCCCTGACTTTGGGACACTCGGTATTAAGTCCAAAAGGCAATGTAAATAGGTTTGCATCTGTAATTATTTGATTATCTGTCGTGGTAATGAATGACAAAGAAATTTACCTGAACCACCAATGCAGTGTTATTGCTATCCCTTTTGTCATATTTTTACATGAAAGTATAAGACCAAGGTACCCGATCACCAATCTTTTTTTTCTTAATTTTTTTATTTTTATTTAAAAGGCATCATACACAATTTATTGGTGTTATCCTCGAATTTGTTTCGGAGCGGTATAATTGCCCCCATTACATACAGATAGTGTCGTGAAGAAGGTTTAAAGACTTCGTTCTGTATGGGAAAGTTTCCAACGAGATAGACTTGTAACGGGGTATACTCGTTTCGCCGAATCCCGTTTCGCTGGCTGATTAAATTTCGGCGAAAGCGAAATTCCTGTTTCGCGAATCCCGTTTTGTCGATTTAATATATTCTTTAAAAGTTTGACGTTGGAGAAATTAAAGATGCATTCCTCATTGGAAGGAATTTGTGATTTGTTGCGGTGTCTGGTGTTATATATGTTCAGCTGCAGCGTGCGCAGCAACGCGAGCGAGGCACGTAATTTGAAAAAAAAAACATTTTTCGTAGAATTTTAAGATACTGATTAAAATTCGGCGAAACGGAAATCGGCGAAACGGTCATACACCCTTGTAACAGCTGCATCATCAGCGTAAAGTGTGTCTGTCTACCCACGTAAGTATCAATCACAGTGCGTCACCCACCTCACTGATCTTTACATTGGCAGTACTATGTATGGCTCCTTCCTACCCTCCCCATCCCTCACATATCTTGTGATAACAACACTTTTAAGCGTTGACCTTTTTTAATTTTTACCTTGTTTATACAGAAAGAAAAAATTGCGGCGTGCTGCTTGTAGCCCCGTTCTGGTTATCTTGCTGCAAACTAAATTTCGAGCACACTTTCATTTTCTTCATACAGTGAAAGACTCCGCGGGATAAAATACAAAAAAGAACATATGCACGTGAGATAACGGATGAATGAATGAACAAGTCAAAAAAGGATAGACCAGCAACAGGGAAAAAAATAACAAGGAAAAAAAAAAACCGCCTCCTACTGGCGCCCTAAAAAAGATGGCAAAGCACTTTGACCCCTCTTCACCTCCGCCCCAACAAAATGAAGTAATGAAGTGTGTACGCTCGAAAATTAGGGTTCCATCCGTTAATGGTAACGCTTTAGTCCCGCCCCCCTGTCAGCTAATAAACTCGTCCGAGGTGCCGGTGATGGAGAGATGGAGGCTTGGCATTGGTTGGTTGCTCCGGTTGTCGCACCGGCACGAATTGGCGCTGGGACGTGCTGCTCGCTCGTGTCAACCAGAGGGAGAGAAAACGAGGGGTGTGTGGGTTCTTCACCTCTGCTTTTGGACTTGCTATGGTTTGTTTAGCATTGCGATGGATAATAGTGAGACCGTGGCAAAGTAAATAAGGTAGCGCTTAGGTAGCTCTCTTGTGAAAGAGTACCCTTCTTGACTCAAGTGTGGAAAAACATTCTCTCAAAGAAGAACCGACTTTAGTGGTGTTGATCTTTGCCTAACCCCCCTGCACACCGCACCTCCCCTATATTTTACGGCCACCTGCACCCGGCCGCGATCGGTTGCACCACGATCGGTTCTCTTCTCACCTGCGATGTCTACCCTTGGTAAAGATGGGAGGTCTTTTCGACTTGTTTTGCACTTGTAAGGCGGGAACTGGGAGGTGCAAGGACGTGGAGGAGTGGACGAATGTTGATGTGTTTATTAAATTGTTGCATCCGTGAATTATTTGCCGTAATTCGCATCTCGCACTGAAACAAGTCACCGGCGGATTTGGGTGGACTTTTTTTTTTGAGGAGGTTTTTTGAGGATGTACTTCGAGGAGATACCGTGCTTCAGGATGTTGTGAGATATATCGACGGTGTGAAATTTGAGAATTTGTGCTGTTTTGGTGAGAATCGCTCAGGAAACCAGTGCTCGTTTCTGGATCAGTTCGCTGTAAGGTCCAATCTTTGATGGAATGGTTTTGGCGGTGAAAGTTGGATGAATGGATTATAACTGAGAAATACGGATACCGGTACTCAAATTTCGATACACAAGTACCTAAAGGGATACATTTTGTGAGTCACATTATTCTGTTACTGATTTTGTGAATTTGTGTTGGACTTTTTGCGAAGCAGCAGTTCAAAGCAGAGGATTTAATTATTTGTTTTTTAGCCTACTGCAAAGTGTTGGATGGTCTGCAGAGAAGAGGAGCTCTTTTTTTTTTTGGTGTGTGTGTGGTTCGTTCGAAGCGACGTGGCTCCCAATCGTCTCTCGATGCCAGTGTTAGCTCCAGTTTGTCTCGCGCGGGAGCTTCCGTCAGTGGGCGTTTAGGCGGGCGCTACAAAAATTCTTTTTCTCGATTTGGATACGAAGGCGTTGTGCAAACAACTTAACCGAAAGTATACGTTCACGATCATGGTGCTCCAATCAAAAACCGTGAATTCAAGAATGGTGTTCCGTCTGATTATTATTTTCGTCGCCGTATCCGTAGTGAACCTTTCTCATTTCCCACCGTCCCGTTCCCGTGATTTCCGTACGCGCCCACGTTGCAGGGAGGAACCCGTCGAAGTACGGGAAGAGTGGGCCACGTACGTGTTTACGGGGACCGTCAAGCGGACGCAGAGGCT
The DNA here is from genome assembly GCA_023313725.1 of Lithobius niger. Taxonomy (NCBI): domain Eukaryota; kingdom Metazoa; phylum Arthropoda; class Chilopoda; order Lithobiomorpha; family Lithobiidae; genus Lithobius; species Lithobius niger. Next base: position 9,025 of record JAHWFP010207633.1, on the reverse strand, counting down.
TTCGCAGCAGACGGTGGACCGGTCGTACGGTGGGGACGTGAAAATCAAACGGGTGCTCAAGGGGTCGGACAAGCGGGTGTACCGTGACGCCCTTGTCACCGTATGGGGATTCGGTAACCCGCTCGTGTGTAGGTCAAAGGTTAAGGAGATGGACACGCGCATCTTCTTGGTCAGTCGATCCCGAACCGGCCACCTTCATCTCAACTCCAGCATCATACGTGTCACCCTCACAAATCTACGCAAGACCATGGCTGCTGTCAAAGGTAGGACCGGTTTCTTTGTAAAGTTCTATTTTTTTTTTTAGTTTTAGAAACGTCTATAGATTCTCTAAAGCGGCGACTACACCATTGTTCGCTAGCTCCAGGGTTTCTAAACACCATGAATTATTACATCATGAATGGACACGGCTTTAGATTATCTATGAGCAGCGACTGCACCAGTGTTCGCTAACTCCACGGCTTCTGTACACCATGGATGGTTTGATTATTGCACTTTTCAGTTAACTTTAAAACTATATTTCGTAAATTAGCGACAAAGCCAACAGATTTGTACATTTTTTAGGGCGTTTAATGCATTTTAAGGAGGTTTGCATAGCCAAAAATATCGAGGAAATCCGCTAAAACGAGGAAGACTATCATGGCTGCAGTTTAAAAACGTTACGAAATACCGCATCCTGTCAGAGATGACGCTTAAAGGGACACCCGGCCTGGCTTATAACATTCCGCCTGCCTTATAACAGTTTGCGCTGGTCGCCTTTCGCGTACATACGGACACAAAGGTCATCTGAAATAGTAGCTGCGTTCTTCGCAGCGAAAGAACGTAGCTACTGTCTCATTTGGCATTGTGCCTAATAGACGAACCAGCATGAACGTATTAATGGTGTCGTCATAAACCGGAATGATTCTCGTATTTTAACATCACAATTTATAATTTTCTAGGCTAGCGTCTTATAATTTTGCTTCGGCGATCTATTGGAATAATTAATTTTAATTTTTATCGCATTACGCTTTTACATTTTTGATTTCATGGTAATTATTAGCAAATTAATACATGCACACACAGAGATGAAACGTTATGGTTATTGTAAGCGCGTAAAGCATCATATAGTTACGGGTCGTTCGTAAATAAAGTTCCGTTATATTCAAAAGAAAGACTAACGATAAGTAAATAAACCATTGGGGCCGTACTTGATATGAAGGATCGAGAAAAATGGCGCTGGGAGGTATATCCCTTTAAATAAGTTGTTGCTATCACGTGCAATACGTATCCGCAATGCTTTCCACAACTGTAACCCTATACCACGTATACCGATTTTGTGATTGGGTTGGATGTCATGTGTTGATTGCAGTAGTGAAATAAAATGAGTCGCCATGAGCGAATGAAACTAAGCAGTGTTCAATTCACTGAGCAGGGGGAATCTGCTTGAAATTACTTTGCTTAATAACATAGCATAAGTTATTTTTGCTATATTAGTTTTCCATGGATCGCAAACGAATATACAAATTAGGAAAGGTTCTGGATTTTGGTGGGGGGTGATTGCCACTGATGTGCAATCATTCACGTCGTCCACAGCACATGGTTTTGTCCACGATACACTGTCGGAGTGTGAAATTAGCCATTCCTGTAAACTCGACAGAAGATGAACGCTGAAATACAGAAAAATTTGTCCAACGCAGGCTCATACGAAGAGTCAGGTAACTCGAAACTGAATTATCCATATATAAATATATATATTTCACTTATGAGCAGACTTAATGATGATGAGGGATCATGACGTCCGGCCAGAAGAGAACAGGCGAGCAAGCTGCTTGCGGGGAGAAGGTGGGGGGGGGGGGGTGCGGGGGGGGGCGCGCGGGGGGGGCTGTTTGCTAGAACGGCGTATGTTACGCCGGGGTCAACTAGTTTCAATTATTTGAGTTACTGAGTTATATTGAATCGTTGAATCATAATTGAGTTATTGAATTATTTGGTTAATGCGGGAAAAAAAAAAGAAGTGATATCTTATAAAAACCAAAACTGGTAAAACGACCGCCAGATTGAGGATAGTTCGGCCTTTTAAAGGAGTGATATCAATAGAACAAAACATTCGTCAAGTTAGTCCCACCGAGCATTCGTTCAAGAGTTCAATGAAAAACTGAATTGCTACGCCGGTTTTTTTTTTTTTACGTGATACAATGAATAAAGCTCTTATTGTGTTTTTCTTATAAATTTGCTTGTAAGAATTGATGGAAAATTTATTAGGATGCGTAAAGAAATTTGGATGAAGACTCCAATTTTTCCTACTTAAGCATTTTTCCATAGGTTATCTTTATTATAATATCGGAGGCCGGCTAAAAGGAAAGCCTAAAGGAAAACCATTTCTCCCCTCCTCGCGCCCGCATTGAAAATGCACTCTCCCACTCTACCTGCAGCCAAAAAGGAGCCAGGCATGAGTGATCGATCAATCTGACAAGTCGTGGGGAAAATGTCCCGGGACATGTGACCGGCCCCGTGCATAGCACGGGCTTCCTCTAGTTTTAAAATGTTTGTCCGGTTACTTTTCCAACAACAATTTTTTTTTCCAGTTTTGTGTCACTATTCACAGTCACGTTTTTCTAATTTCTACTCCATTAAGTTGTAATCGTGGAACTAATTAATCTGTCTGGTTGTCCTTTTATGTAAACATTTATTAAAGTAATAATATTGCAAATGTAAACTCCCGCTTGGTTTTACGACCTGGCCGACCAACCCTGTAATCCTTAAATGTAAAAAAAAAAAAAAAAAAACCTTTCAAGATCTCCAAGTGGTCCTTGAATATAAATAAGAAAGGGAAGAGCGAAAAGAAAAACATGAACCTCAGATAAGACGTAAATCTTATGACGTAGAAGCCAGTTAACAGCCCGTACAGCGATATTTCAGGAGATGTGACAAGAATGCGTCCTGACGTCACAAGATCTCGAAAACAACAGATACGTACGAGAAAGAATTTTAATTTTCGGCAATGTTGTCTTGTCTTGAAATTCATAATTTAAACGTATATATACAATAAAACAAGCGGCGACTACCTAGTTAGTCTACTGTACACTTTGCCACTTCTATTACTTTCGAATCACTTCCGGTTTTTTTTTTTTAATATTCATTTTGACTATTTTTTTGCTCTGATCTAATGGGAAAACAGTTCGTCTCTGTCTGGCACCGATCCATAGATGATGGGCTCACGCGTCGGCCATTTCCGGTCACTTGTGGGCCACTTCCGCTTCACACTTGCGGGTTTTTTTTTTTCATTCCTTCTAACTAATTTTTGGGGCGCTGAATCTAATCGTGAATACCGTTTGTCTCTATCAGGTATCGTTCCGGAATTGAAAGGTGAAAGACGGACAAAATCGTTGCTGTATACGGCAGTGACACGACGTAGTATTATTGTGTACAACTCTATGGTGGAGCCAGTAACTGGGTTAGCTGCAAGGAGCACTGGAGGGAGAAAGGAAGATCGTCTTATTGACGCCAGTGCTATTAGACTGGATTTCTCAAGACTATAACGCACGATTTTTGTTGTTGGAGAAAACAACGTTTTTTTAAGCCTAAGAAATCCGCTCTCAAAGTAGGCTACTGTTTTGACTAGAAGTGCTGTTTTTTTCCGTTACATTTTAATCTAGTGCACCTTGTAGCTATTACTTCTAAATGGTGTCTCATAGCCAATATGACGTCACTTGACGCTGCTCTATATAGTGTTCCCAGCTTTCGCTGTATAGAATATTAAAATGAGAGGACGAATCGACTAAAAATTCATCGATTTAAATCGACGTTATATTAAGTGCGCAATTTGCCTATGAGGACAAAGGAAACCAACTCTTTTATTTTCTTAATAGCCAGAGGAAACCCCCCGTGTCGTGTTAAATTCTGTTTGGCATTGAACACACACATGGGTAGATCACAAGAACATGGTCATGGAAAAGGTTGCAAAACTTGTATTCTTCATGAAATGCTGTAGCCTTAGTTAAAACTTAAAATAAGTAGAAGTGTGCCCTTAAATTACACGTATTAAGTTGTTTGCGGAAGATACGTAGCGATGGAGCTGAAACAATGTCATTTGGAAGCAAGTTCCAAACTGGAACCACTCTCAGACCAAAACATGCTCTCCTGCAATTCAATTACACCTGGGATTTACGAGCCATGGTAACAATAGTCTACTATCACGTAATTAATAACTGTAGTAATAAGCTATGCTCATCTTCTTAAGTAAAAGTGGGGCAGCGACTACCTAGTTACAACCAGTCTTCTGTACGCTTCCGCCACTGCTGAGGCGCACGCCTCTATCATGTACAGTTCCGGTAATAAAAAACGCCGTTTTTCGTTATATCGAGGGTCGTAATAACAACCATAGAGAAAATCAGTTATTTCGAAAACTACTGGACGGATTTTCATGAAACAAAAACTGAACTACTTATTAGATTGTCTACTGTATTTCTATCCTTATTAAGTACTACGTTAACTGACTGAAAGTAATTGCCCGAGCGAGAAAAACTTTATGATATCTGATGGTATCTCGTAAACCAGTGGAAGGATTTTCATGAAACAAAGACTGAATTGCATATTATATTTTTCTGCTGAATATTGCATGTCATACGCATAGAAATATAGCATATATCAAAACATTTAATCCAGTTTTTGTTTTATTCCATTCTATCCAGTAATTTATAAGATATATTTTTAGTTATCAACTCGTGCTGCTCGCTCGGCCAATTATATTTGGCTACTTACCATTACATGTAATACGTGTAGAAATATAGCTGATAGCATAATTGCAACCCAGTTTTTGTTTCATTCAATTCTGTCTAATAGTTTTCGAGATATTAACATTTTCGTTCAGTCAGATACATTAACTTCTTCCGTATAACGAAGGCGTTTTTTTTTTACCGGAACTGTACTGCAACAGCTATCTGAAGGTAGCGACCGTCACAATTGCAAGTTTAAAATATGTTAGCGATTAGGCCTAGTTTTCTATTTTAGGCATAGTTTTCAACTTTTAGGCCTAATTTTTACCTGGCACTTTACTTTCGTAAGCAGCCGCTAACGGAGAATCGGGTTCGAGAGTATGCCTATTCATTATGCAACACGGTGTTGAGACTTCACGTTGCCGAGGTAACAAGGAATCTTTAAAGATTCCGTTCAAGCCCCAGTTCAAGATGCCAGGTCAAGCGCGTGCCAGGAAGTTAATGCATCTTGCATGGCGCTGCTTTGGTAGGTAAGACAAGATTTTGGCGCTTTTGAATCAAATGGCCCGCAGACGGGAAACGAAACCCGCAGCATGGCAACGCTTGCCCTGGCTAGGTGACGCCAAGCACAAGTCGGTGCGTAAAAAACGTTAATTTCTTCCCGCAGTCCGTGAGGTGACTTAACACAATTTCTTTTAAATGCGAATTAGAGACGTAGCTAATGAACAACACGTGTAATTCACAATACGTAGGCTTAATTACTGAAAATATTACTAAAATAGATTTTACTAGGTGTATTTAAAGAAAAAAACAACAGGAAGATCCGACCAGAGCGGGAAAAAAAACGAGGCAAAAGTGCTTTTCGTTGTCTGGTCTAGCAAACTTCGTTTAGTTAAAACTGCGTCACTGTTTCAGATACGTCTAAAGATAAACTCTTTATTAGACAGAACAAGAAAAAAAGTTATTTATTCACAGAATGTATAGTCGGCGCAGCGTATCTTGAGTCCTGCAGTTATTTTATGAGTAGCTACGTCTTCCTGGGAAAAGCGGCTTTAATCGACGGCCGCCATTGTTTTTGTAACCATCTAGGATATCAACAAGGTACTCCGCTATCGAAAACATACAATCGGTTATCTGTGTTCGTTCTGGGGCGAACTCAAGATAGGACGCGGACACTATAATTGTATTGTATATTTATGTATTGCGGATGGATTAACGTGGAATTTATTAACATAGTACTCATTGGTATGCACAGATTGTCGCATTTATTTTTGTACACACCATTTAGGCCTCACAAAGCATAGCTGGCGTGTCTCACGCCCCGTTTCCCCCAGAAAACAGTTTTGTATACGATCACTCACTATATCAAGATGTATTTGCATGCATCACAGACTAATTACTGTAAAATCTGCAGACATCGCTTGTTTGGTTTTACTGTGAAAGCAAAAAAAAATAGGTTGCCAAAACAAAGTTTCTTTTTAACAAAAAAGGGCAGAGAAAACGCCCGCCCCCCCCTTCCCTCCTCTCTGTATTCACGGGTTCACTAATATTTGTTTAGTAAAACAACTGTATTTCTGCGGTTTTTCCTGTGGTACCGTGTAAGGAGGGTGGGCTTGGCTGGAGAGGACACGTCAGGGTCTTGTTGCCAATTAGTTTAGAGCTTGTTCGCTTTCTTTCCCACTTAGTGAAATGGGCATTTTTAAAAGGTCACGGCCTTGTCCCACTTGTCTAAGACTGCGCGCACTTTTTAAGTTTCGTGTTTCATCAAACATATTCCCTAATTAGAGGGAGTGGTTCTTTCTACGCAAATATTTTGTGCATGAATAGTCTTTTCTTTTGCGAGTCGGCTAGGCCAAACGTGCTAACGCATGAGGAAGAAAAAGTCCTTGCATCATCGCTCCCCCCCCCCCCCCACCCTCCCTATACTACCCCCCAGTTTGCTCCGTTAGTACCTTTGTGAATGCGTAGTGATCGTGTGTAAGGTTCAAGGTGCTTTCATTCGGCAAAAAAGAAAAAAACTAGCTTATCGTGTGCCACCACACATTTTTATTATGGATGGCTAGCGCTTTTATATAAGTTTTCCATACGAATTCCGCCATTTTGGTTCTTGTAGCCACTTTTGATTTCCTCTTGTGCTTCTATTTAACTTTATTTTACATTCATGTTTATAATAATTATTTTTTTTATTATTTACCATCTCAATGTTGTATCAATTTTCATAATTTTTAATTATTAGGCCATGCAAAGTAAAAAAAAAATGGTTCTCAGGCCCTCCCGCATCGATTTTTTTGCAAGAAATAAAAGTAATTGACGCGGCATTTATTAGTGACTTTTCCAAAGTCAACAGTAGTCTGATCACTACTGTTGTATCAATGCTACGTAATCCGCCGCATCATCTAAAAAGCTTTGCATCACATTTTTTTTTTGGGGGGGGGTTCTGAAATCCGATCTGTGCTTTCTGCGAATAAAAATTTCCGAAAAATGGCTTTTTAAATGCTGTGTGTAAGCAATCTAACCATTTTTTTTAAAATTAAGTATGAAAACGGCACTTTTTTTTTACTATAAAATGTGTTAAAACTATTTTTAAAAGCTTCATCTCTCATCAGTTTTCAACTTTCTGTGCCCGAGAACCATTTTTTTAACTTTGCATGGCCTTAATGTTTCTTTTTATCTTCTTGTCTTTTTGTTTTCTTAATAATGATAATAATAATAATTTAATCAATTTGAAGTACAATTACAAGTATCTTCAAGACCACACGAAGCCGGAGCCTCTATGTGCACTGATGTGACATAGTGTTATATAATACATTAAAGCTACCTTTTTTTTTTTTACCTTAATTCATTGTCGTGAAACCGCGTAATAGTAATGATTGGTATCTTCCAATGTAAACGATGTGATGCGATAAGGTTAACAAAATGTCACTAATACACAGTAATCCATCGATTTAGCAACAAATACGTGAATCATACTAACCATCAGATTCGCTTTTAATGCAGTCCGTTGCACGATGCGGGCGCGTTGCATGTTCGATGCGGTGTGTCCAGTTTTCGACATACTTGTCTGCTAACTCTTGTGCGTACGGTGTTGTTTTGGGTTTTAAAAAGCTTGCAGTAAAAATTTTAAATTTCTTATTTTGGAGTTCGACGTCAAAAGCTTACCGAACACTTGTTACAGGGCAATTGCGTAAATGGAGTCCTACCACTCAGTATGACTGAGTGGTAGGACTCCGGCCTTTGGTTTCAAAGGTCGTGGGTTCGATTCCCCACTCAGGCAATCTGACATTTAAGTCCAAAAGGCAACGTAAATAGATTTGCATCCGTATTTATTTAATAAATGTTCAAATCGCTGAAAAAAACGTTATCGTTACAGTTTTAAAATGGCAGTCGAAATAAATATAATTTTGTAGTTGTGTATTAATTACTTTGCCCGCTTGAAGCTTTGTGGTTGCCGTTAAATCCAGTGGTTTAATTTTTTGAGACGGCGGGAAGCGGCCATCTTGTTTCTGCAGCGATGCGAGCCCCTATTTTAATTTCTTTAAATGCAGCTATGGTAATCCCATGTCGGCGCTAAATTAACACTACGCCTCGTAAGGGCGGGTTTTATGCAATGACAATTTTCTCGCTCGCTAGCTTTCACTTGGTTAATCCTACATCTTCAGGCTGCTTCTCGTCGTTACCGGAGGACGCGGCTTTCGAGTGAGCCATGCGTAGTAACCATGGCAACAACGCGGACACAGATCTTCTCGTGCCTCGCGACACGACGTATGACGCCTGCAACATGACAGCTGCGAATTATGACAAGAAAACAATTTTTCCTGCAGAACAAGACGACGGACTGATTTCTAAATGCCGGCATTCAATAGTTTATTTTCGATTCGGTGGCCCCGAACTGGACGACATGTTGGTTGGATTTTGAATTCGCGCTACGAGCAGCTATTTATTCTACCGCCGTCTGATCTCTGACAGAAGCTGTCGACGCGCCATTAAGCCTCTCCCCCCCCCCCCCCTTCCCCCAAAAGCTGTTCTTTGAGCGAGAATAGAAAATTTTGAAAACAGCGTGAAATGACAACAATGTTGTAGCAATGTTCAAAATTAGTGCTGCACTTGTTCTTTATTCGTGTTGTTATTATAGTTGTTATTTGTTATGTATTACTGCATTAATTTTTGAAATTGAAATAAAAAGCAATGTTTGTTAAATGACATATTTTGAAATGTGATTCTTTTTTAGAACTTAAATGTTGAAATGGAATGAATTATTTGTGTGTTTTATGTGTATATTATGTGTTTATACCACGGCTGTGACGTCACGCTAACTCAACGCCATGCTAAAT
>JAHWFP010207632.1:4248-34562 GCA_023313725.1 Lithobius niger | reverse complement strand
TTCCTATATAACATGGTCTGATGTTTAAGAAAGTAAAAGTGAAGTACATTTTTCATGGAGTCAAAATAATAAGGAATTTAGAATTTCTGCAGGCCTAAAATGTAGCACCCAGAAATTATAGGCGTATCGGTTACAAAATGAATTAATAAAATTGTGTCTCTTGCCGATGACCGATGTTGCCAAAAATGGCCAATTTCTGATGTCCGACGCCAACATCGGTGCATCTCTGCCAATATACCAAATTCATCGTCTCGGAAAGTGGTGCATATTAAAAGCCAATATCGATATTTGAAGTTATCAACCTAAAACTGGAAAATCATTTCTATACATTGACCTGCACAGTCGGTTAAGCAGCAGTGTCTTGAATGTTATTATACTAACAAATTAATAAGAATCTAGAAAACAAGCTATGTTGACCAAATTCTCTTCTGCGTCTTCTGATCGTCTTGACTCCCATTACTGAGTCAATATTTCTGCAATGAATTGTTTTTCACTGATTAATGTTTTGCTCGACATTGCTCGTAATTCGTATGCGATTGTTCTCCGTGAAGCATTTCCAAATTGGACTGTTTTATGTCGAGTGTGACTTGATGTCGTAGGAACCATTCTGGTTGTCGTGTGGAGATTTCTAGTCTTAAAACATTGGACAGACTCACTAATGGTTTGCAAATTTCAAAGTTGAAGCAAAGCGCTCCAGCCCCATAGTACATGCTACTAGTTAAGTCGACCAAATTGCTAATCCCACGTTCACGTAATGAATGTTTAAAATGCAAAGATTGACGTTACTTTTTTCCGTGGCGTTTTCAGGGTGAAATTCAAAAAGTTCTTGACCTTGGCGTGGACCAGTCTCGCATCATCTATGCCAACCCTTGCAAGACTGCATCTTACATCAAGTACGCCGCCAAGAATGACGTCGCCCTTATGACCTTTGATAATGAGGCAGAGCTATACAAAGTCAAGTCCCTCTATCCTGATGCCAGGTAGGTTGATAGTTTTTAAATCTGCGGGGATGAGAACTGAGAGCAGTTGGGTAGAATTGCCGTGTGGTGTGTTGCAGTAATTAAGGTCACTTAAGCCACTTAATAAACAAAAAGTTTCTCTGGCGCCGCCTTACTGCTTAAGTTTCCCCCATGAACAGAGATCTCAAGACAGACTGTTTCGCCGTTGCTTGGGCTTGTTAGTAATGGATACTCGGTGGATGAGAGTAAAGGCAACTTACTGGTGATAAGTACTCTTATAGTAACACCGTAAAACAGTACTGATTTCAGCAAGCTGATACTACTCATTTGGTGCTTCATTCTATTGAATGTTAGGTGTCTGTTTTGTTTGTTACCACCAGTAAGGTGCCTAGACACTCTTCCAGAACCAGAACATTCTCGACGGATGAGCCCAAACAAGGGCAAAACATGATCTATAGAGATCTGTGGGTGAGAGCAACTTTAAAAATTTACAGTAGTTGCATTTCCTGCTATCGGGGTAGTACTATTTATACTTTTTTTTAAATTCCGCTTTAACCCCGGTAATTGTCATGTATCCTTCCGAAAAACTGGAAACTTCATCCAATTGATGTCTGCGCTGGAGCTTGAAGAGACGTCGGCTCGAGATTTTCCTTTTCAGTAGTCTTCTGCATTCAAATGAAATTACGTCAAAAGAAGTTTGAATCTGTTTTTTCACCATAGGGCGGCCAAACCATGGTGGATTTGCCCCGGCACATATGATGAACTAAAATCGATACTAAAAACGTTTTATTTAAACATGTAATCGTTAATATTAATCCCACTTTTCTTTCAGGATGGTTCTGCGCATTCGCATAGATGGTAAAGCCCGCTGTCCGCTTGGAGTGAAGTTTGGAGTGGAACCGGCAAAAGCAGTGGAGTTGCTTGAAGTTGCCAGAGAGCTTGGTGTTAACGTCGTTGGTATCAGCTTCCACGTAGGGAGTGGGTGTGAGGAAGCCTCCGTGTATGAAGAAGCTATCCGTGAGGCTCACAACCTCTTCGGCATTGCAGGGAAAATGGGCTTCAATTTCGATCTCCTGGATGTTGGTGGAGGATTTCCTGGTCAGAAAAGTGCACCGCTCAACTTCACCGAGGTTAGTTTGGCTCTCTTGAGTTTTTAAAACGTTTTGATGTTAGCATCTGTTGACAGTGAAGATAAATAAATTTCCGTTGCCGTTGCCAAATGGCGAGGGGGAAAAAAAACTATTGTGGACTTAGTTTTAGTTCTCCTTCCAATTCCAAGACTGGCAAATCTAATCAAAGGCTATATGTATATTGGAAACTGTATTATTTGTACGGTATATAAATAGTGTATAGCTAGTTATAGCGAGTTGACCCAGACAGAGTAACACCTTAATATATACAAGTCGTAGCTTAAGGGGAACTGCGGAGAAATAACCAATTTTTTGCTTTCTAACTTAGAAAAAAAAAAGAGAATGAGAATGACATTTTTACAATTTTTAGTGTGTCTACACTCAACTAAAGCGCTTTTTATAAAATTACTCGGTAACAACATTTTTTTTAGAGAAATCGATTCACATGTTAGATAGCGAATATCACCTTTCGACCTGCAGTTTCTCTTCAAAGCTTCGACACATATACGTCGTTACTGCATTTGGGATAATTTTTTTTTACATACGTTCATACTGCTTAAAGTAAGTTTTAGGCGTATTTTCTTCTTTAACAAATTTTTTTGAGATTTTCGGAAATCCGTTATACGTTTTAACGAATTTTGTTATAACAGTAAAGTACTAACCCCCTTGAAATTCGTTATAAACGAACTTTACTGTATACCATTTTGACCGGCTCAAAACGAGCTTTCTAATGGTGTTAATTGCAAGCCTCTAACTCAACCACTTAGAAGTTATTTGGCAAAAACTAAAATGTTTGTAATACTAAACGACATTAATACCATATTAAGCCGGTTAAAAAAAGAAAGTTGGTTCTCGGGCATTTTTTTTTTAAAACGGTGCAGGAGGGAGGTTTTTTTTTTTTTAAATCTATATGGCAAAAATACGGGGTGCGAATTAAAAAAATGGGAAACTAATAAAATATACTGGTGAAGTTTATTTATGCGTTAACTTTTCTACTACAAACAATAGGCTAGCCTACTCTACAATTTCATCACAATAAATTTAATACACTATTTCTTTTTGGCTTGGCTATTTTTTTCATTCAACAAGTTACGCTGTCTTTTTAAGAGAGGTGGCAGTTTTTTGTTTGAGCACAAATTACACATATGATATGCACCATCTGGTTTGTGCAAGTTATCTTTTGAGCCACAATTTGTGCATACATCAGCAAAAGCACCGCTACTGAAGTATGCAAGCTCAATTCCTTGCAAACAGGCAATGTTTTCCCTGACAGATACCGTGGGGGCCTTTTCATTCTAGTATTCTGTCCAGGATTAACAGGTCAGAAGCCGTCAACTTACGAGCAGCATATAATACTCTAGGCTTGTCACATTCAGTGCAGAAAAGTACTCTACGAACTGTGTTTGCCGTTTGAGCTGACGGGCTGAAAGGTAAATTGTGGGCTTTGGCTTTGGCACTTTTAAGTGAAGGTCGAAAGGATTCTGATGTTGTACGCTTGCTGTATAGTGTAGAAAAGCTGCAGAAATGTTCCTGGTCTTCAGCTTCTTCAGGATCGGGTAATTCTGCAATGGGGAGTCTTGGCTTTCGGCAAATAGAGCAAGTTTCACTGCCACATTTTTTAATAGCAAAGAAGTAGCTGCGTTCCATACAGCAATGCTCAATGAACTCGTGTAGTTGGGGCTTCTCTTTAAGTGTTGCTGAAGTTAAATCGTCATACTGTATGGTTGAATCCACTGACTCTATTAACGGCTTCCAAAGTGTCATTTCTTCGCTTGTCGCAGCATCGAACATTTTGATCATACTATCTGTGTAGGTCAATCTCTGAAACATTTTTAAGGAGATCCTTCACTGGTTGCAAACTTTTGAGGACGGCTGGTTTTAACCCTTCATGTGCATGGTTTTAACCCTTTTCTCGTACATTGTCCATTGAATTGCACGAAGAAACTAATTTTTCCGATGCCGGGTCCATTTCTTGACGCATCAGACCAACACACTGAAGTCCTAAATTTAGGACGGACATCACTCTTTCTGCAGGATTACGCCACGACGCATTTGGTGTTGTGCGTAACGCAACCAACATGTCTAAATCCAGGAAGACACACTTAGCAATCAGGGCAGCCTTCACTGCCAAATAGTTTACCCTGTGGTCAGGACCGCCATCAGTGTAAACCAACAGCACCGGCTTCACATCCTGTCCACCTGATGTTAAAACATTAGTCAGCTCAGTCATGTGTCTCAGTGGTGATGAAGGTTCAAATGTGTGATCCTTTATTCCAACAAACACATTACCATGATAAAAGGATCCTGTCTCAATGGTTTCTGGAATATCAATTCGCATTATGACACTTGGCACTATAGAAAATTTTGTGAAGTCATGGTCCCCAACTGCCAAGATATTGCCACCAGCAACAAGGACTCTCTTCCCTCGCTCAACTGCAGCCACTGGGTACTTTGGCTCTCCAACTTTGCAGCAGTGCTTGTCGTCCACGGAAATCAAAGTGGCAACATTTCTGTGTTCGATTGCTATTTTCTTCAAATAGCGAAAGAGTTGAGCAATAATGGTCATCAATGTGTTCTTTTCTAAGAATTCTGCTTTGGACCATATATTTTATGTTGAGCTTGCCGGTAAATTGTAAGGCAGCTTTAGAAGAGACATTTTTTGGGTAGAACTGTAAATACAACCACTTGTTCGGAAGGAACAGGTGTATCTGGATGGGAGCGCTCGGACACACGCTGTCGCAGATCTCAGAAATAGCAGAGGCAAGATAAGTGTAATTATTGTGGCGACGGTTATCAACTACATTTTCAACCACCTCTTCCAAGTACTTGCGACACTCCTCAAAAAAAGTTTCATATAGTGTTGGTCGACCAGGCAGGTGATGGCAAAGGTCTGTGACTATATCTGGATCTTCTAGCTGAAATGCTTCGCGTACACGATCGTCAACTTCAGCTTGTTTTTTTGTCTCGGCTGCTGATGCATCACCAGTTAACTGTGAATAGACATAACGAAGATGAGCTGGTTTGACATTGCACATACCCCCACACTTTTCAATAAACAATTGCTGCAGCCGCCTAGTGTGATAAATTGGCATTTCTGACTTCAGTTTATTAACAATAAAAGTAGATCGAGTTAACAAGTCTGTTTCAGTTGAGCTTTGTGGAACTTTCCACAAAAAATGGAAGGTACCTACATTATTGCCATTATTGCAAACATGACACATTTAAATGGCACTGTTTGAGGCATTTCATCGATGTAGTACCGTCTCATTCTGGCATCTGCTGGCGTAAATTCGTCTAAGTTAATTGGCACCAAAAAGTCAGTAGCTCTCAAAGCAGTCCATAGAGGCTTGTAGCGGATAACCCAAGTTGGTTTAAAAACATGGGACTTGGCCTCAAGAACAGTCACTCGATCACTATCATCTGATGTGCGTTTGCAATGATCCAAACTGTGGTGTTCAGCTGTACGTGTTGCAGTCGCTTGCAGATACACAATATACTTATCAAGTACAGCAGCTAAATCACTAACTACACACTTAACTTCCTTCCACATGTTACCACTAATCCAGGACTGCAGTAATATTTTATTTAACTCAGTGGTGTGTTGCAACAAAACACCTTTGCCGTGCTTTGATTTTTCGGGGCAGTTGCATCCAGTGAATTTTTTTAACTGATAGAGCAAATAACAATTTCGGTTTTCAAAAGTCTGCAAAAATGGATCGATGTACCACAGTGTGTCAGTCATAGATCGCACAAAATGTTCACCTATTGTTTCGCTGTATTGTTACTAAAATCCAAATTATTAGATTGTAGCCAGTCAATAAAAGCATTGTATAGTTTATGCTTTGCATTATTGAAACGTGCCTGTCTGGCAATCGTTTTTGCGTAACTGCTTCGCGCATGACTTCAAATGCATCCCGTGGGGTTAGAGTTTCGTTACCATATTATCAGACTGCAAATCTGTATTGCAGCGAATGCTGTAAGTTATATATCGTCGAAACATTTCGACTACATCCAAAATACGTGCTCCTGGAAACACACGATCACCACGTGGTGGTACCTTGTCTTTTCCCACGAAAATGTCCACAGCGTGATCGCAACGATCAATTTCTGACGGTAACTGAAAGTCATCCAATGGGTCCAGAATTTTGTTTAAAATGCCGTCATAGAGATTAGAAAGTGTCCATTCTGACGGATAGTTTCCTACAATTCCCCCACGGTTTCGCTATTTTTCTTTAAAAACAATTTGGGCGCACACCAAAGCATTACTAATCCCGGTCGCCATTTTCCAAGACCAGCAGCAATCATCCCGGAAGCACCGGAAGTCGTGCGCTCCTTTGTTGCGCAGAACAGGTGCGCAATACACCATCAGCATCAGAGATGTTTTTAAAGTCGGCGCCTTGCGAGTCGCTTGGCCGTGGGGAACGCTTTCCCATTGAAATAACTAACGGGCAGCGTTTCCTCTTGCAAGCGAGTCGCAAGCCGCTGACTTTGAAAACTCCCCTATCAGCTGCGAAAGCGCTTCAAGAAAGGAAAGGCACGACCGGCCACCTGCTTGCGCAATCCTCAACTATCCCGTTGTCGCCAGTCTGTGTGGAGGAGGGGAAGGATTCCCGCTGTTTCCGTTTACGATTTAAAAATATGTTGCAATTAAAATTAACGAACGGGACGATGATCTCGTCATTGGTTAAGATATTGGAGCGAAATAAATTCAGCGAAAATATTTCACTTGACCGCGAAATTCAGGTAAACAAGATTCTAATTAGATGCCACGATTTTTTTCCGAAAAAAAAGATCGCGGCGGGGGGTTTTAACCCAATGCGGGCGGGCCCGAGAACCAACTTTTTTTTTTTAACTGGCCTTAGCAAAATATTATACTTTTTAAGGCTGCCTGCATACTCTTTCAGCTTTGAGCTAGGTACATGACAGAGAAATGTAGTCAGTTAAATAAAATAAAAATGCCTAGTGCTTCAATTTTCAACCTTGCCCGTAAACCGAACAATTTTTTTTTTTTTGCATTGCCTTATTGATTCCATTCTTATACTGTAATGTTGGTCCATTAGTCATAGAAAAACATTTTAACTGGAGTAACTTAACGAAGCAAAGCCCTTCGCACTGAACACTGGCTTTGTTAGTATGTAAAATAATTGGAGAAAGGCATTTGGTATGCCCCGAGTGGGATGCGAACCTTGGTCAACCTGCTTACTAGGCCAGACTTGCGGACACTGCACTACTGGGGAAGACCCTTGCTACACACTCCAGCCTAGTCTTAACCGCTATTTTTTAGTATTTAAACTACTGTATTAACTGTAGAATGGTCGTTGCAGACTTACGGATTAACAAAAGTTTTTTTTGTTCCTTCTAGATTGTGAACGTCTTAAATGACAATTTGGATGTTTACTTTCCTGTTGGTTGTGGAGTTCGCATCATTGCAGAGCCCGGAAGATACTATGTAGCCTCTGCGTTCACCCTTTGCGTCAATGTCATTGCCAAGCGAAGTGTAATTCAACCGAGAACTGGTAAGAATAGCTAGAAATAACAAAAGTTAATTATTAAACTACCATACTGGCCAGAGTGTAAGGCCGCTCGAACGTAAGGCAAATTGCCATTTTTGGCTCATAAATTCCCCAAAAAAAATCGTGCCAACTTTCGCCCGATGTTCTCCAAGTGCCTCTGTTACCAAATATTATTGATCTTGTAGAAGAGTTCAGGCAGTGCCGATTCAGAATCCTTATTTTTGTCTTTGTATGGTTTATTTATTTTAATTGTGGACTCCAGGGACAAATGATTTTCAACGGACATCAGTCACAACATTCCTTGGAAACCAATTATCGTTTTCCGCGGCCAATTATAAAAAGTTATATTAATAAGAAAAAAGTTATTTTGGCGTATGATTGGTCGATTAACTGTTAAAAAATTGTAGTTGTTTGTTCACAACAATATGTGTGCATCTTCACAGTATAGATTCATTTGATTGCTGAAAACTGATTGTTACGCACGTTTTCAGAAACAAAATACTGTACCAGTATTCTTGCGATTTTTCAACAGACCGACGACGTCAGTCTTCATCAGGCCTAGAGGCACAAGCGCAGTTTCAAACGCTGATTTTCACGGTGGCAATGTAGTTGACAAAAGTTTGAGTTGTGTAGGTTAGGCCTGATGAAGACAAGAAGTCTTCCGTCTGTTGAAAATTCGCAAGAAGTTTCTGAAAATGTGCGTAACAACCTGTTTTCGGCAATCAATGAATCTATATTGTGGAGATGCACACAAATTGTTGTGAACAAATAACTACACCTTTTTAATAGTTAATCGACCAATCGTACGCCAAAATTTAACTTTTTTTCTGGACCGTTCTCGGTAAAAACTTAGCGGAAATGATGTATAGTCGTCAAAAGCTTTCAATGACACTGCTTTATTAAGGCAGCTATAACGGCAATGCTTTAGCACATGCTGTTTTAAGGCGGCTAAGATTCAAAAAATAAAATTGCACGAGAAATGTCTTATATTCTGGTCGGTGCACAGCTATTTGAAGCTTAAATTAGTAGGAAAGCTGTATCTTTGATCATAAAAATGTACTCTAAAGCTTGCAGAAAAATTTTGAAGGTGAATGTTGATGATTCGGTAATGGGTTTTACTTAGCAACTCCATGACACAACTGTAAAGTTTGCTCACACAAAATACACACTTTTATTAAAATTAAGAATACTCTTGTAGACATTCCTCTCTCCTTTCTGGCAAGCTCGGAAATATTGCTAGTTTCGCACAGATGTTGTCTTTCCAAATGTTCGAAAACTGTGATGGGAGTAAACGGTGTACTTTCTGAATGTGCCTGAGGAAGATAGAGGACTGTCCATTAAGAATTAGCAGCATACGAATGAGAATTCTCAGTACTCGCAATAAGGATATGCAAAACCAAAAAGTTTGTAACAAGTCAATTACAGGCGAATTACTGTGAGTATTTTCCCTAAAACCAAAGTAAAATGGCAGTGATGTCGATCTATAAGAATTCTCAGTGTGCAACCTTTATAGTTGTAGAAAAATGGTTTGAAGTTTGACTAACTTTTCATCGATTCCGTGTCGTTAAAATTTGCATTTTTGGGTTTAGAAACGAAGAACGAGGAACAAGCCTTTATGTACTACGTCAATGACGGAGTATATGGGTCATTCAACTGCCTTCTGTACGACCATGCGGAAGTAACTGCAATTCCATTAAGAGTAAGTATTGTTTGGTTAATTAATTGCTATACCAACTAGGGGTGTGCGAGTAGAATAATTTTAATTCGAGCCGAGTTTGCAACAGAAGAATTTAAAATCGAGCAGAGTTAGAGTGTTTGTTTAACACCCTTAATTTGCAAGTGTCTTTTTTTTATTTCTTAGTGTAATAATAACTAAAATGCCTCTTCACGGACTGTCGGTAAACATGTACAAGTGGTTTTCCAGTTTTTAGGATATAACTTTAAAATGGTTTGAGCTAGTGGCTTTTAATTTACACAACTGGAAAGCTCTTGTCGAGACGATGAATTTGGTGTATTTGAACATCAAAATCGGGCAAAAATTGGTGAAGTTATCGCATTTTGACCGGTTTCGAGTTTTCAGAGTATGGATGCAAATGCCGAGCCTAGTTCAAGTACGCGTTGCATACTCGGCTCTGCTCGAATTTTTCGAGTATCGTACATCCCTAGTACCAACAATCCTCATTGTTAAAAAGAGGAAAATATCTGTTGCTCTGGCTAATAATGGAAGCTTTCGTTTTCAGAAGTCGATGGGAGAAGTGACATTCCGCAGCAGCGTGTGGGGACCAACTTGTGACGGCCTTGATTGTATCTTAAAAGACTGTCAGCTCCCGCTGTGCGAAGTTGGAGACTGGATCATCTTTGAAGAAATGGGGGCTTACACCGTTGCAGCAGCATCCACCTTCAATGGTTTCCAGAAGCCTGGGATCAATTACGTCGCTTCACGCTCAACGTGGTAAGAATAATTTGTAAAATTAGCAAAGTTTTCACTTTTCAATTTAATAAAAACATAACGTAATAAAAATACACTATCAGTGTAATAAAACTGAGGTGGAAAGGGAAAAGTTTTAACATGCCAGATAGCAATCCAGCATAGCCTTGCAAGAGTTTAGGCTAGGGGCGCTCACAACTTAACAGGGAAGGGCATTACAGGCATTGATTACCTGCGGGTTGAAAAAACCCACGCAATAGGGTGCAAGCATACAGTTTGTGGGAATGGCCCCTAGAATCTCGGAGGGTTGACAAAGTGCTGATGCATTATCTTGTAGGTCTGTAAAATGTCACATCTCAGCCTCCTACTTTCAAGGGTTCGAAAGTTCATGACCTCCAGTCATTCCAGATCGTCCTGTTAATGAGGATGTTTTTTGTTAGCAGCACTTTTTTGCTGGGGAGATGCAATGCATGCCACAGAATGGCGGGTTCTGGTGCAGACAGATTTGGTGAAACGTGGCTTGCTAGTCTTAATTGTTAGTTCCTATTGTGGGTCAGTACATACGAATGGCTTTCACTTCTACAACACCAGAAAGCTTTCCTCGAGATGAAGAATTTGGATGTTGGAATCGGTCAAACATTAGCGAAGTTGTCTCATTTTCTCTGAATTCAAATTTTCAAGTGAGGATGCGAGCCATGTTCGAGTAAGAGCTACATACTGCTTGCTCGTTTTTTTTTTTTGCAAGGCCTATGTGTTGTGAGCTGTTTAAAGAAACAGGAGAAACCTCGACTAAATTTTTATGCCGACTTGTAGTTTATTGCTAACGTGGAAATGTTTCTCGTGCTGGTTGGTTCTGGCAGTTTTTATTTTCTGCTTTAATTGTTGAAAACCTTTTTTTTTTTTTTTTTTTTGCAGGCTGTATTTACAGAACCTCTTGGTGTCACCCGAGTTTTCTATGGCTGAAAAGGAGAAAAACTTGCCTATGATGAAAACTGGCTACGACATTTCCGAGGACACCATCTACCCCTTGGACGTTGCCATGCTAGACCCCATATTTGCAGAAATTAGCATGGTGGACGTCTGATAATACCTGCCAGCGTTGACGGAATTCCATATTGCAATTATGTATAAAATGTTTCTTTTTTTTAAATTGTGAAGTATTTTAATAGCTTGAAAGCTAAAAAAATTGGAATAACCGGCTGCAGTTTCTACTCCTCGACGTCGCCAGTTTTTTGTACCAGATTTAACTTTTAAGAAAATTGTAATCCGAAAGGATTTTTGTATTTATCTTCTGCCTAACTAGGAATTCTGTTCCCGAGTTTAAAGGAACTGTAGTTGATTGATAACCTTTTAATGTTTATTTTTGAAAATTTTTGAGTAGCTCAGTAAAAGCATGAAGGTATGACCAGAAATCGTGGGGTTTAAACGAAAGAGTCGGCGAACCAAAATTGCCGGCTTTGAAAAATAAATCAAAATTGGTGTTTGTGGAAGTATATTGTGCAACGAGAAACCATTTTGTGGTCACGTGGTCCAACATTTCGATGCTTGTATCAGGCCGAGACGACATTCCATAGAACTAACATTGGCGATATTGTACCAAATATTTGCAGGCAAATCTGTTGGGCCAAGATAACAATTACTGGTGGTTTATTTATTTCGGTTGGGTTTTATTTGGAAGCTTCTTGGGAATACTTAATAAGTGGTCTGAACCTATTACTGCCTTTATGCTTTGTTTAATATGTTCAGTCTGATGGCCAACAAATAAATTCGATGCTTTTGTGTCAATTTGTGTATTTTCTTAACTTTGAAGATGCTGTCAACAGTATGTGTTGTGGTGGTGGAACAAACTTACCGTTTGCCTAGATGATGCAGGTGTGAGCTGTGTATTTGGGCTGTACTTGTCCAATTTTCTGGATTGGGTCGGGTTTCTTCACGAACAAGTCGATCGAAATAACGCTTGTTTTCTCATCCAAGACACTTGCACTGTGGCAAATATTTGACAACTCCCTGTTGTCTTCTTCAGGCCTCCAAAGACTTGGTTGGTCGGCCTAGCCAAGTCTTTGGAGGCCTGAAGAAGACAAAAGTTTGTCATACAGAGAGTGTGTCTTGGATGTGTAAATGTGCGTTATTTCGATTTGGTTTTCGTCTAAGTTTCACAGTAGGAACTTAAACAATGTTTTTCAAGTACAGTCAAAGCTCGCTATAACTGAGTACGTTATGACGAAAACCATGATATAACGAAAATTTTGAGCTTATGGTAAGGCTGTCCGATACCCACAGCAATTATGATTAAATTTGAAAATGCTACCATAAATTTCACGCAGTACAACTTAGTGGGTGGCAAATTTTGGTATGCTACATTTAAATTTTGAGGCCACCGGCTCATGAATTTCGCGCGATTTTGAAGTCAAATGTTTTTTTTGAGGTATCCAAGGTATCGGCAGAAATATGAACTCAATCAGATACGGTACCGTCATATCTGTCCGATGCCAGGATCGGTATCAAACAGCCTTATCTGGTTGACCGTAACTATTTCTGTACCAATTAAATGCCAATATCAAAATAATTCTCCTTTCCCAGCACCACTATACTAGCTTTTTTAACTAAATCCCGTTTTAGTACAATTTGGCTCATAAATCAAAATCTAGTTTGTCTTGGAACGAAAAAATTAAGTTTGTCTGATGGCAGCTCAATCAATTACTCATGCCAGGTTACACACAGCACGTTGTTCGCTTCCAACATAAAAGCGCTTACGAAAATTTCAGCTTGCAGTATTCTTCCATCACAGCATCTGTTACTGCTTCCGAAATCATTTTTTTCATGTTTTAATACTGTACAAGTAGTTTAAATTGCTTTATTTCCTTAATTATCACAATCGTTGAAAGCGCGCTCCCCGTTCGTTGGCTGCCATCATCACGGGGTTTTCCGCAAGCGATGTGCTCATGCAAACACCAATAGACGTGACCCTTACTCGTTTACCGTGACGTCGCTCATGTCCGCACTTCTTCACGAGCAAGGAAAACTGGATTCCCGTCTGACAAACGTGACCAAGATGGCGGCCGTGTGTTGAGTTCGATTGCTTGAAACGAGGGCTATTTCCAGCAAACAAAAGCCATTCGCACCAGTTTTGGTTACAATTTCTACAAAAACCTCAATTAAGGTAATAAAAAGATAATATTGAATTAAATTAACTGACAATGTATGTTCCAAAATATCTAATTTAATCGAAATTACACCTCTGTTGTGCACAATTGGTTTTATTTTTTAACTGGGCGATTTGGCTGTTTTGAGACCATATATTTAACTTAGGCTTAAAAGGGATAACCTAGGGCCATAACATATGGATGTTTTCATGTTTTTTCTCGCCTATCCATAACGTTAAAACGAAAATTATTAAAAAAATTTGACTTTTTAAAAATATTTTTCATTATAAAGTAATTCCATTGATTTCGTTAAAACGAGCTTTGACTGTATAGTTAATTTTTTTTAATTTTCGTATTTTTAAAAATGTAACTTATTTACCCGGTCAGGCGCTTAGTAAAATGTTACCTTTTAGTACTGTGTACTACCTTTATACTGCATACTTTTTAGGCAAGTTTAATGATGGGTACTGTAAATAACCCACGCACATTTTTCCCTTTTTCTTTAGTAGCTACGATATGCGACAACGTTTGCTCCTCTTCCTGCACATGAGGGTGCGCACGACGGCTGATTAATAATAAATAAATAAAAAAAAAAAAAAACTTTGAATACGAGCCAGAAAAGGTCATGAGAAATGTAACTTGTGAGCCTGGAAATAGTATTTATTGCAATCCATACAGCTAGGTACAGTCGACAAAATTCCTAACGTTTCCTGTGGAGCAACTATTCTGCCACAATTATTTAAACCATTGGTAGCCAACAATGATCTCTCCCAAATGGAAGAAAAGGAACAGCATTTCATGGTGTCAGCTTGCAACAATAAATGGCAAAAAAAATTGTCTATGAAAGAAACCATTTAGTGTGCAAACCTTTCTACTAGCTTAAGGCATTGTGACTGTAAAGAATACGCTATTTATTATAAAAAAATAAGCATCTGCAAGGCAGGTTCAGGTCCATTTAAATCGGTACAAAGAAAAACTTCATTATAGGAATGTACCTAAAAAAACCGCTAAGGAGACTTAATTCATGTGAAATCCTGACAGTCAATGATTCAGACATTAAGATGCAAATTTAATACTGTTTTGACGTTACGTACTCGTGGCTGAACCTCCAGAATGCAGCCCTTACTTACGAGTCTTGGTCCCGGGAGTGCTGTGCTCCTTGCAATTATTAGGAGAGGGCGGACAAGGGATGATGGTACTAGCGCAAAAGTTCTGGGCATTTTCGAAGAATGGATGTTATAAAGATTGCAGGATATTGTAGGTAGGATATACAAGTTCGTAGAGTCTGCAGGTACTCTGCCTATGTAGGAATAGCGGCTGCGGAGCACGATACCGGAAGGTTTCTCCGCTTAAAATGTGGTCAGTTCAACTGTAGACTACAAATCCTTTCACTTCATATCTGACCTACAAGAGATTCCTACGCTCACTAAACTTGAAGCTGACCCTCGATACCCTTCTGATAACATCAGCACTTAGTTGCGTTGACTATCCAGCGACGTTCGCATTTATGGCAGCCTTTTGCATGCACAGGCGTACGATATACTGTAGAATGGCGTTTCTCCGATGATGGCATGTGGAACCGTGCGCACTGCATACTGAATCTTAGGTAGGCGTACGTCCCAATCAAAGTGGTCTTGTTGCACGTATGCTTGCAGGCAAGCTTTCATTGTCCGGTTGAGGGTGGTAGGTCGTGTAATTGTGATCAGTGCCCGTTAGGTGTAGAACCTCTTAAAAAAAACTTGCAGCACTGTTATCCGAGACATTTCTGGCAGTTCTAGTTCATCCACGACTGTTGTAAACAGGTACTTCCTCACTGTGGACTTGGCCATGGCATATCTCGTGGGTACTAGCCACACATTTTGTGAAACAATTGAATGTCAAGATAAATATGTGACACTTCCTTGTCTCTGGGAGAGGCCCGAAGAAATCAACTGCAAGCATGTGCATCTAGTATGACGGAATCACGGGACACGTTACCTGCTCTGTCAAGGGTGTCTGTGCTCCTTTGACCATTTGGCATTAAGTGCATATCCTGACGTAAAACTTCGTATCCCTAAAAAGTACAGGCCAATCCACTACAGATCCCAAATGGCCGATTGTCTTTGAACTTTAGGTGGCCAGCTTAGCGTGGTTGTAGTTAGTTTTGAGAGAAGAATGACGGATACCGGACGGAACATACAGGCACAGTTTGTCCGTGGCTCTTTTTCTATCGGGGGCCGCTGGGTCAACGTAATAAAGTGCATCTACCACTTGTTGTCCAAGGTGTGGACTACAAACTTCACTCGTTATTTCTCGCTTATCTGACTTTACTTAAAACAGTGGGATCGGACATTGTGTATTACGTAATTCAATTTATGAAAACTATTGTTAAGGGAAGTAGGAAAGTATCAACAATATGGTTTTCATAAATTGCAGTGTAACAACAATCTTGGGAGGGGGTAAGGATAAGCGATGGTATTATTAGCGGTGCAAACAATCGGGAAGTTTACTTGAGACTGGGCCATAGGATACTAGGTCATTTCTTGATAAGTAAAGGTGTGCCGTATTTTAGCAGCAAAATATGTGTAGGCGCTCATGAGGAAAGGGGGCAATATTAAGGGAACCAGAGGGGTTCAGGAAAGTACCTTTCCTCACTCCCTCATACACTTTTGTTTGCGTAATAGGAGATGTGGTTTATAGATGCAATTGACATAACGACAAGAAGCACCAAAACCTGTGGTTGTAAAGCCTGTGAGTTGACAGATTCAACTGGAGTGAAAAATTATTAATGCGTTTTCTTGCTCCTTTTTACAAGGTAGAAAAAGTTGTCTTAAGCTCAACAAGTGGTTTAAAAAGGGGACAATAACACATATGATATTAGGAGGACAGTTATTGCCTCAGAGACCGTTCGGGAGCAATAAGTTTTGAACGCTTAATATGTATTGTTGGAGCAAACCTCCGCTGTGAAGACACTCCAATGTAATCTTAGACTGCCTATCACGTGAAAACCACAAAGACTACCCGAACCAAACTTTGCATGCAGTAGCAAGGGTGTCTGGACAAGGTTTATCAAAAGAAAAATCCGGTATCGGCTATGGGGTTGAGGAACCATCAGGGTGACAGAATGGCCAAGAGCCAAAATCCAAACGAGAGCGAGGCCGTTTATAATTGTTAAAGGTAACTGATTGTTGATGATAAAGAGGTGGCCTCACTAGCAGGCACGTGTTTATTAACTGTATATTCTGTAAGGCTGGGCTGATTCCGATTCAACAGGGTTCACGTAATTCCTTACCGACATTTGCAATATTGGTAGAAACCGGATCCTGTAGACAAAATCCAGTTAGATCAGTAATAAATTACAAAGCAAATTTTTTTTATTTTGCTAGGAGATTTGGTCCAGCTACCCTGGCAGCCTTTCCCTGGTTGAATGTTATCACTACTTTCAAAGGCCGACCCATTTGGCCAAACAGCAAAGAAAGTGGATCCCGCTTCATTATGTCGACAGTGGAAGTGACGACGGCTCCAGTGGTTTATAGAAATACGAGGGTCGAGGATAGGCGTCGTTTATGGCTTGTATAGTTTTAAGGGGTTCTTCCCCTCAGACGGGGAGTAAGAGGGAGGAACCGTAAAAATTAGGTTAGAAAAGATTAGTTCCCTTCTTATCAAGAGGAACTTTAATAAACTCTTACTTGGTACCTAAAAACGAAGTTAGGAATTGTCAAAATGTTATAAATTTAGTGGCATATTTTATAAATATAAGGGGGAGTCGCGAGGAACCCTATGTCCCCAGACATCCGGCAATTTTGGGGGGGGGGTGGAAATAATCCGGGAAGTTAACCAAATTCAGCTTCTAGGTTACGCAATCTTTTTGAGAATCTGCATCCTGGGGGCCTGGTGGAAGTTCAGCACTCCCAGAAATGCTAGAAACAGAGGAAGTTGACCATGTCGTCCCATCCTGGGGGGAAGAGCAGCCAGGCGGAGTGGTGTTGGGGCTATGGGAGTATTCTGGTGATAGAGGTGCAACAGTACGTGCACTGTCGGAACTATCTGAGATACAGTTGAGGGTAAGATGTTCTTCTTGAGAATTGGATTGGGTGGAAGTATAGGTGGGATCAGGTGCATAGAAGGGGAACAAGTCGGAGGACCCTGGAGTAGTGGGATCAGGAGATGGTTAAGGGGAAGTAGTTTGGGTGAGGTGGATGAGAGTAGTATCGTCATTACTTGAATCACTGCTTGATTGGAGGCTGGTGGTTGTATCATCTCTACGTTCCCCTGGTCCCTCTCCAAATGGAATCATGGTGGAATAGCTCATGAGGTGTTTAATAGGGGAGAAGTATTTCCATCCGTTACTCTCGTCAATATATCTAATATTCGTATGATTATGTTACGTACTCCAGTCCAGTTCCCCTCCAATCTATTGGCCTGATTTGAAACTTTTTTTTACTCAATCAGTTTTTTGAATGAGCAAGTCTTTCCAACTTGTTATTTTTGGAAGCAAAAGGGCTACCACAACCACCATTTTGATTAGGCCTTGTTGTTTCCGTCCTGGACTATATTCCTGCTGAAGCAGCCTATTCTCCCGTATGGAGGTCGTTCCCGATTTTAACATATCTGAAGATACGGTAAATATGCCAAGTTGTGCTTTTTTTATGTGAAAATTCGGCCTTTAGATGACTGAGACTTGGATTGATCCTCGTTCCCAACCACATTATGTAAAGGAAAGCATAGTCAATGCCTTGTCTGCCCTGTGAGAAGCAATAAACCCCCTGGAAATTCATCGCAATCCGATTTTTACCGAATTCACCAAGATTTGTGTTCAAGCCCAAGAACTCTTTCATACCTGTGGCATGAAGTGGCTCAACTCGATCACATAACAAGCCCTCAACAAACGCGTGGGGATTAGGGGGAGTTCGTGTGGACGGGCCAGCTCAGGCCACCCTTTTTGAGGTATTGGGATCGCCCCTTGCATGCTCTGCTCCCTACCTTCCAACAAATTTAGCAGGATACAATAGTTATTTAAATAATAGACGTGGCAGTGATAAAAATGCTAATTTAAACTGGAATGGGGTGTTAGGACCATATCCTTAGTACTCTGGGAACGGAAACCGGGAGCGGGAACAGCCCCTTCTCCACTTTAAAGGTCTCTAATTTTCCTTGAATTATATATTACGTACTCCATACATAAGGGGAATGTCTTAAAAGGACCTCATATAATTTAAATGCACGTAAAGCTTATATGAACCCAAAAAAAATTGTTCCCTACCAACAAAAAAATATGCTCAGTAGCACTGGGGTCAGTTCTTGGACTGCTCCTGTTTCTTATATCAGGAAAAAATGAACACGAAGCGTCTCGCTTCATCAGCTCCTGCTTATACTACCTTCTTCTGGAGTTTAATGAGACGCCCTCGATTGGTTTTGCCGTGTTCATCCAAGCAAGAACACAGTAATTTAGGTCTGGAAAGAGGAGGATGACAGCACAGGTGATAATTTATGAATTATTCCGGCGCTGCGAGATATTTTCTGAGCAATAGTACTAACATGATCATCCCATGTGAGGTTTCTGTCAATATAGAGACCCAGGAATCTAATTGAGGGCACCTCAGTAATCTCATTTCCATTAATAACAAGTGGTGTGTATCTAGAACATGGCTTTTGTATGGGAAGGAAGATAATAAAGTTAGTTTTTTGCAAGTTTAGAGACAGTCTGAGTTGAGCCAAACTACTAGCTTTTGGAGCTCAGCATTTATAGCCCTTATGACATCAGACAACTTCTGTCCTGCAAGATATAGCGTGGTATCATCAGCCAATAAGATGAATTTCAATAAATCAAAAACCAATCAGAGATCATTTTTGTATATGTTCTATTTGTCACCGTTCATCCAGGGAGCATTCTCTGCCATTGTTCAAACAACTACAAATTTTACTTTTTCCGGATTTGATTTCCTTCAGAACTTTATGCTTTTAAGTAGGAAAGCAATAATATTGGTCGTCATTTGGCTGT
Source organism: Lithobius niger (assembly GCA_023313725.1). Lineage (NCBI taxonomy): Eukaryota > Metazoa > Arthropoda > Chilopoda > Lithobiomorpha > Lithobiidae > Lithobius > Lithobius niger. The sequence goes on along the minus strand of JAHWFP010207632.1, from coordinate 15,409 downwards.
CCGCAACTCCTCTATCCATTCTTACTCCACTAGACCGCATGGTCAACTTCATTACGAATTCCATCGTACTGAGCTAAGTAAACGATCATTGAAAGGCAGGATTACTCCAATCTGGAATCAGATTTCTACAAATATTAAATTTATCACCACTTTTCACTCTTTCCGGAAAGAACTTTTTTCACACACCTTGCAAAACGCATCCACTGTAATTCCGTAGAGAATCATAAAATTTAACTAAATTATAAACTTTCCTTCTTTTTCTTTGTCCTAGTTTTTTCTCTTTCTGTTAGTGCTTTTCGTCCTGTTTGTCTCCACCTTGTCCCTGTCATGTGTTCATACATCCTCGTCATGTTTTTTTTTTTTTTGTCATATGGTTAGGTCTTTAGTCTTTACTGTATGGGTATTGCTTCAACCTGCACTGATTTTATTTGACTAATTTGTTGTCGTTAGTGGTTTACCTTTGGCGTAAAAAAGACCTCGGTCTTATCATAAGATCTTGTCTCGTGTGTAAATATACTACGCAATAAAAGCCATTTCTGATTCTGATTCTAGCATGTCATGGCATCATGATCGAGAAAATGGGGGTAGGGTAAGGCGATCCCCAACCCCTCCCAAACCAAAGTCAAAGTTGGGAAAATGAATCTCTGTCAGTTGGACGAACTACTACAAATAGCACCCCCCGCCCCCCCCCAAAAAAAAAGTCTGAAAGGCCGTCTGCCCCCTCCCCACCCCAACTCCTGGATCCGTGCCAGGAGTATCACAGCAATGGCCAGCCAGTGCCCGGTTAGAAATTCGGACCTAGCACCATCTGGGTCGAGCAATGGTGTCAGCTGTGCCTTCCACCATACCCTATACTGTAGCTTTTTGATGCGCACCCAGCGTTAGTCATGGCGCCATACCCTATATACTACCCTTTTCGCAACATTAACACCTGCCAATTGCTTTTCCAATGTGTCATCTGACCATGACATCCAGCCACGACGGCAAATTAAAGTGGCACTATCACCGATTGAAAGCAGACGAATTCTGACAATATATAGCGCTGTGTAGTACCATCTAGCGTATGCTTGCACCAAGCGAAGGAATGCATAACGGTATTTCTTTTAACGAAACAAACAAGCCACGACATCTTTAATTATTGAGTGAAAATTTGGTTCATCCTCGTTCACCTGCGAGCAAGCTACAAAGGTTAACAATATCAATGTCGCTAGATGGCGCCACGGTATTTTCGTTCGCATTTCAATTGGTGATAGTGCCACTTTAACTCCATCAATCCAAAATTGGGATCAATTATACGGGTAGCTGCGAGCACTGGGGCGTCAGATTCGATAGGCGTCCTGGTCCCAGTGTACATCTCTGGCTTCGTACAGACTCAGGTTCGATCCTGGTGATGGGAAGTGTATATGTACGGGTTTTTCTCCGGTTGTTTCCCGCCCGTTGCACGAGGGTTTCCTCCGGGTACTCCGGTTTCCTCCCTCATGCAGCAAAAAACTACTCTAATAATGGTGGTACTTCTTCCACTTAACATCTGCCGCCGGGGAATTTGGGTGGGTGGATGTCTCGAGCATCGTCTCTATATATTATTATTATTATTATTATTATTATTATTATATTATAATACGTTAATAGCAGCTAAGGGAGAGGCAATATTAAAATCGGTCAATGGCGAGGTTTTAGAGATGAGCAAGGAAAGCGATTGGCATTCACTTAATTCCTAAGAACTTCGGAAAAGTTTGGTTGGGGGGGTTTTGTAGTGGAACCAGAGGTAAAACATTTGAGGCAGTATCAATTGATTGTGTCCTGGGCCTAACTTTATTCTCTAAATTAGAAGTGTTGTCCTGACGGTGCGTAGTCAAGGGTTTTTGTGATGGCAGTGAGGGTGTGTCCTTAATTTCGCTTTTGGTGATGGCGAACGCGCGCGCGACTTTGCCTCCTGCGAGCAAGCGCCATTTGGCGGCAGTTTCCATAACCTCGCCGCATTACGGCAAGGCCCGCTGAGATAGTGGCTGCGTTCCTCGCTCCAGTGGAGTGCAGCTACTATCTCAGCTGGCCTTGCATTAAGGCCAAACCCACAGATTAGAGAGTTAGGTTTAGGCAGATGCGACACTCAATGCTAAAGCACCGTGCCGCATCATGGCGGCGTTTACAGTGGCGCCATCCCTCGGGAAGAGCGTTCCGTAGCAGACGCTCTCGCACGCTTTTGCTGGATTTCAATGGCAAACTCGTGTAGGCCCCTCGAATGTCTTGTTTTTTATGGTTTATCTCCAACAATGGATTTAGCAGGTAGGAATAACGAATCTCGCAGCATTATGAATAGTAATTCTAAATGTTGCAGCAAGAATAATTTACCGTCACGTTAATTTAAATGCAAACTTGAGCTCCATTCAAGTGAAGTGGGTGTGGGTGGTGCTCGGCCGTAAACTGCACTAACAACAGGAGGAAGACCCAAACGCTGGCTTTTTTCAAATTTCCTAAAGACCTTCCCAGGTGAAAATTATATTTAAAAAAAAATCATGCAAGCAGCTTTTAGGGATACTCAATTAAATTTCACAAGGAAAAAAAAATTATTTGACCGTTACAATACAAATAACATTTTTTAAATGTTCATTCCCTAAAAATAATTCACTTACCTTATGGCAAGTAAATAAATTATTTGTAAGGAATATAAAGTAAAAAAAAAATAAAAATAAAATAATGTTCTTTGTAACGTATGATTTACACGTTAATTTACGTAGTGAATTTTGTTAGAAGCTTCGTCAGTGGCTGAAACAGGGTTCGCACAAGACTGACATACAAAATTCAAGGACTTTTTGCAGGGACTTTCAAGGACCAACACAACTTTTTCAAGGATCTGTATTAACAAATCTGCTATCTCACTCTACATTAAAATGTTCATGTTGTAATAGTGAGATGAGAAAAAAAAATGGAGCAGAAAAAATGCCCCGAAAAAAAAAAGACGTGGAACAATAAAATGCTGTGAAAGAAAGCAGGAAAACAAAAATTGTTTCGTGTGTTCTTTTTTTTTTTGTAGTTCGGCAGTTACCTTGGCTCGAATTTCACCAGGGAGGGTAAGGAATTTCACCACCAGAACAACACTTTTCTTTGGCTTTTTTCCATCGGCTTTTTAACGCCAGTCCCCCCCCCCTCCTCTCCGGTAGAGATGTTTTAATAGCCTGGTAAACAACTGATGAAAACTGGTATAGCAACAAAATTTAAAAAATAAACAGAACATTTTATGACAACGCTTCTCTATGAAATGCTTAATTTTTCACTTTTTTTTATTCAGTTAATTTAGATTTCTCCACTTTACAGATTTTTTTAGCATGTGTCGAAACATTTGCTTTTTTTGCGTTTCTTTAATCTGTTCACGTAACCGAATTTTTTTTTTTATTGCAGCTTTGTTGGAGTCAACAACAAATTTATCTTTTTAATAAAATGCGTTCGAAATAGGTCTCGATTTTTTTTTAATAGATATATTGGCAGTTTGTTTTTAGTTAATAAATTTTTGCCCGTTAACACATTTTTATTTTGTATACGTATTTAAACAAAAATATAATAAAATTGCGATGGATTGGATCAATGCTTAAAATACAAAGTAAGAAATGAATTAATTGCTTTTTTGTAAATTTTACTTTGATTTTACGTTAAAAATTCTAAAAAAAAAAGGGCTAGTAAGAGCATCGTCCTAATTTATGTCTTAAGTAAACCACTGTCCTGTCAACACCTACAACCACGGATTTATAGTGTTGAATTTGGGAAACAAATTTGATCGCAGCCAACAAGTACACAAATCTGAAAATAAACTCAAAAATGTCCTTTAAATTGATTCTAGCAGCTAATATTGTCCTTTATATGTGGGAACCAATATATAAACTTTATTCCCCAAGTTAAATCACTCAAAAAATTGTTTTAAAAATGATTAGCTAGCCTCTGTTCGCGTAGATTGCAATGCTGCTAGTTCACGGATTTCATTGCGACGCGCTCTTCCCACCAGCTGGCGCTGTCGTCAAGCGGCACGCTCCCTCCCGTAGAGAAGCGTTGAGTGTCGTATCTGCCTAAACCTAACTCTCTAATCTGTGGCCAAACCACTGTCTCTTTGTGTCTAACATTTACATTTACATAAAATGTACGGAGGCAATGGCTAAACCAGTATGGCAAGCCATTCATTCTTTTATTACAGAAATCTTCAATTCAATTAAGGATATCTATAATTGAATTGCAGATATATTTAAATGAATTGCAGTTATCTTTAATTGAATTAAAAATATCTGTAATTCTACAATAAAAGATGGAATGGTTTGCCATTACTACAGTGTGTGTTTGACGGGGAAAAAATGATAAATAAATAAACAAGAGAAATAGAGGGGAGGTACACGCCCCTGATTAGTGAAGGGGGTGGCTGGAATGCCCGCCGCCACCCCCCCCCCCCCAACTTTCCTCAAGTCGGCCAAACCAAAGCTGTCTTTTGTTGAGCGAAACTAGAATGCCGACAATTGACAGTATTTTGAACTTTTATCTGACTTGCTGTGTGCAATTTTGCTCAAAATAAAAGGAAATAATTCCCACTATTTAAAACTTTTATACAAAAGAAGGGAAAACTATGAATGTTTTTTTTTTATTCCTATTTTTTAAGAAAATGTTTCTTTTTTGTGTGTGCGAACCTTACGCATACGCGGGCATCTGCTCTTGTGGTTTCAGGTTCGTTTTTTGCCAATTATTTCTTTGTAACCTGGACTGAAATAAACTGGACTCAACTCAATTCCAACTCGCTAAGATCCCCTCTTCCTCAGTCGCTGGAGAATGATGAATGAATGAAAGGCTTTATTGCACAACAAATATACAAACAGCTACAAGTAAAAATGCTAAGACCAAGGTCTTTTTAGAAGCCAAAAATTTAACAAGTTAAAAACAAGTTAAAACAAACGAAGTACAGTTTAGATTTTAAAAACCTGTATACAAGGTGAAATAAAGAACTATTATTAAAAAATTGCCTTAAAAAAACGACGACAGGAGAGTAGAGGCGGTGGGGAGCATGTGTTAGTAGAGGAGAGAAAGGTTTTGCACATGATGGCTGAACAACTTTTTGCGGAAAGTAATAAGGCTGCTATGCTCTAATTTCATTTGGAATCATGTTTCAAAAGTGGCTTGGTCCCCTTTAGCCCCCCCTCTCCCCTACTAAAGCTATAGGTATAGTATAGCTGATTCATTTCTGCACAAAGATTCGGCTTTAGAGAACGTTCATCATTTATGAACCGGTGGGGGGAGGGGGAGAAGCGGCGAAAAAGAGGGGGGGGGGAAAGTCATGAAAACTTTATATGAAGAGGGAGGGGGAGAACTAAAGATTTTTTTGATGGTGCTATCAGGAGGGGGGTGGGGTCAGGAAAAAACTGTGAGAGAGTAAGTGCACCCCAGGTTATAGAATGTTAATGTTATAAATTTATTTAGCTCAGCACCAAAATGAGGGGTCATGAATTTTTTTTATATGAATAATGATAATCCACCCCCGTTGGTAAATAATGAACGGCCCCTTACTACATACAAATAATTTAACGATAATTTTCGTATGTTGTGCCGATGTAGTAATTTCATATATATATATTTATTTTATCAGGATGTTATCGTTGATCTTAGCAGACGACACTCTCGCGTGTGTCTTGATGACAGTTATTCCAGCTTTTTTTCCGGTTTTTAGTCGACATTACTGCATGCCATAAAAAGGTACACGGATTACAAACAAACGCGTCAAGTGTGCCGTAAAATAAGGGTTATATTATTGAAGTTTCACTTTACTTGTTAAAATGTACACGGATAAAAGTTGATGATTTTTAATTTAAATAATCAAATGTACAATTCAGAAAATTGCATCTGTTTAAGTATTGTTGTGCTTTAAGAACATTTGTCATTCGTGAAGCACAATTTTCTCAGTTGTATATCTGGTTATTTAAATTTAAAATCGTCAATTTTAACAACATGTTAACAACGAAACTGAAACTTCAATCAAATATAACCCGTATTTTATGGCAAACTTGACGCTTTTGTTTGTAATAGTAAAAGTTTCGACGTACACTGCAGTAAAGTAGCACCATGTCCCTGTTCTCTGGCTATTTGCTGACCTTAAATGACAAGTGCCTGTAAAAAAAAAATTACGCTTTTATCTGTGATAAACTGCGTACAAAGTGTCAAATTAATTTTATCTACTGTTAGTGTTGAGAATAGTAACGCCGCAAGCAAAACTTGTCGTTTGCGAAAATTCCGAAAAATTCGATGCGTTACTCTCGATGCAAGTGCTTATTGGAAATTGTTCCCGCGAAACAGACTACAAATAATTCGGACTTATCATTATATAATTTTTGCTTAATTAGCAATAAATAAAGGTTCAATCTAGCACCGAAACCAGGGAAAACAGGCACGTTTCTGTGTTCACGAGTAGTGGTGTCGAGAGTGCGGTTAGGAATGCTTGACTCAGTTTAGTTCGCACCCTAAAATGTAAAATAAATATTTTTCATAACTAAACTAACGTGTCGACTTTAGCTAGCGTTAATAGGTTTCAACTTTAACCCCTTTTTTCTTGCGTGTAAATTTTTACTGCGTGAAAATTACGTCTTGCTCCGATTTTAAAGTCGGTTAGTCTGGTTTTGAGTTGCTCTAACTATTCTTAATACGCCAGTAAATAGGGCCACTCAATACCAGAATTCGGTAATTCAGATTATTAAAAAGCCCTACTAACCACCTGTTAAGGCAAATTACTACAGTTTATAGTGGTTTACTTGAATACATTTCGTTGTTTTTTGATCGGAGGCCAGTCGTTAAAACGACTTCTGTTTTCCAATGGAGCTAATTAGTAAACGACCAACCCACGAAGAGCGTCCGCTCTCGAGTCAAATGAACGCGGGAAGTTAAAACCTATATAATTTATTAACTCAATGGTTAAAACTCGTAGAAATGGCAAAACGATCTCAAGAGAGCGGAGGTTTTTTTTTTTTAAGTTTATCGTCTTTCGGCTAAATAATATACCTCAAAATTTTAGTTTGTGATCTATAGAATGGGATCAACCAGGTGTGAAACGTACATCTGTAAAAAAATAACTCCACGTACGTGGCTAGAAGATCAGGTAAGGGAAGACCATTATACATACATGTTTTAATAATTTTAATAGTGTATAGTGTTGGTTGAAGCCAGTAGTTCAAGGAGTAAGTAATTATGAAAATGTATGCCATAGTGCCAGTGTCGTGCACGATTTTTATTACAGAGTTCGTTTGCGCACGACAATTTTCATTAAATGGACAGGAGGAAGATTTCATTTGATTTGTTCGAAGGCCCCGCCAGGGCCCCCATAAAAACATCTGGGGCCCGTCACTGACTGTTAAGGCAGTCCTTCCCCGAATGAAATCTGGAAAATAAATGTACACTATGTAAAATTCACAGAACACACAAATCGAATATGTTGTTCATAGCCCTCATAACTTATATTCGGGGAGGGGGGGGGGATATTTCAGGCCATGTGGGTCCCCTGAGTGACCGGGCCTGGGTACCGTGGCTCCACTTGAATCCCCCCCCCCTTTGGGGGGGGGGCCCTGGAGGAAGAGGCGGAGAGCCCATCAATATCAAAATATTACAAAGCTGCAACACGTAACAATGGTGCAACAAGAGGTGTGGCCGCACACTCACTCGAACAAGATGCAACGATGGTTGGACAAGGGGAAAATCACATTGTCGTTGCATCTTGTTTATTTATTTATGTTTTTAAATTAGTTGTAGCGCCCAAGAGCATTAAGAAACCTCTGAATAGCAAACAAGAACTGAAAGAAAAAAACAAGATGCACTAACACTTCATGAAAGCGCTCTAGGCACTACATCGACGTAGTTTAAGATAAAGTGACGTAAGAAACCTCCGTCTCCCCAAATAGTCAGGTGACATCCAGGGGCGGATTTAATGGGGGACCTTCGCCATAAAAGGGCATTCATTTCCCAGCCATCACTGCTAGCTAAAATAGAACTAATAGCTAAGAACGTTGCCAGTAGTTTCGTAGTTTCAGCTAGCTAAACAAAAAAAGGTCCTCAGAATTTCGTGCAGGGCAGGGGGTACGGCAACAGCATTGCGGGCCCCCCCCCCCCCCCCCATCCCCTGCTATTTCCTTAAATCCACTACTGGTGACAGTAGTACTCTGCAAGATTTAGAATGGCATGGTGAAGTTTTAAACCAAAGGGTGTGAAGTCTTTAACTTAATTGGGCGGCTGACATGCCTAAATGACTTACCTACTTCTTCAATGCGGGCTTCGGGAAGCCAGTCGAATTACTTCCGCGATTGTTTGCCACGATACTGCATCTGCCTACAACAATGCGGAGTCAACTACCCATCCAGATGGCACATGTTAAATCTAGATGCACGCTAGTGTGTTGCCACCAAATAATAACATGGGACGAAGCTGGGGCTTAACATGAACATAAAATATGCATTTGTAATGTTCCGTTTTTTTGCAAACAAAACTGGGTGGACAGTACACATGATAGCCCAGACCGTAGTAATTACAATAAAAGGGAAGTGAAAAAAGCCAACAAATTAACTGGACAAAAAGTGGCTTCGCTGTTTAGGAAAAAAACATTAGAGCTTGTATCCCCATAGTCAAAGCTACGAAGGGACACAAATAACAAGATGCACTAACACTGCATTAGTAATTCGACGTGTCGTATTGTAGAATAAAAATATCTGTAATTGACGTATGAAGTTGGAACGGCAGACATACCAATAGGACACTACTAAAAAATCTAATTGCATGGTGTACTGAAGAATATCTACTATATTGCACATTATATTAAAAAAAATTGTCTCGTGGCGTTTGCTACTACGATACGGCAAATGAGCCAGAATCTTGTGTGCGACGATGCAATCACTGACCAGATAAGTTTACATCGGACGCTGATATTGATATTCTTACAAAAAAAACAAACAAACTGAAAGCTTCGTTGTTTTAGTTCCCGTTCCCGTTGTTCTTGTTCATCAGACTTTTACATTTTTAAAATCTTCGAACACCATATTTTCATAAATTCAGCAGGTAATTTGGTGGGGGGGGGGGGGGGGAGTAGGAGAAATCATATTGTGCTGAGGGTACGTGAGGTTGACTACTTTAAATTTATTTACACTATTTAGGTGTATTAACAAAACTTAAAATATTCACACGAAAATTGTGACAAAGTCCACATTGAATATAACACTGCAATGTGGCCAATTTTTGTTAGGCTACTCAATATAAAGTACTTGTTTTACTAGTGTTTTATAATTATCTTTATTATTATTATTTGTAATTTTAAATCTGTGGTTAAAACTAATGTCGAACCAAAAAAACTTACGTGAGTCTTCCTGTTACGGACTTAAAAAAAAATCTGAAAGTCAGAGGCCATTAGGAATATCCCGCCCTTCCCTCCCTCTGGCCAGTCCGCCACTGTGAAAACCGGACATCTTCGCTTTGCTCACTCGTTCAGTAAGAAACAACACCACAAATACGCGTAATAAAATACTGTAATATATCGCACCCGAAAAGCAGCGAGGATGGCGCAGTAATTAACAGCAAAAGTCATATATGAGCATCGCACTCATTGTACCGTCCAGATTCAATCACAGAAATTCGGTGTACCATCCAGATCACTGCAAAGGTAAGTGATGACTCACTTTGTGTTGTTCTGCGCCATAAGAGCGGAACCATCTCGACGTACACGATAGCCTCTAACCGACCGCAATGTTGAAGAGCTGACTTGCCGAAATGCGCAGTTACACGCCGCAATTTATCGTACGATCGGCGTTGAGTGCACACCTTTACGCTGAGGAAGCGCTGACGTCAGCCATTGATCGTGTACAATTTGACGACGGTTTTTCGCTCAGAGACCTTTTTAGAGGTTAGCGAACTAAAACCGCCCTAACTAAATTAACTACAGCATAATACCTTGTGTACTGGCGCACTGCAAGTCACCCACCCGCATACTTGAATTTCGTCGGATCAGAATTGAACAAATGTGTCTGGTTTTTGAGGAGATATCGCTGACGTAAATCGGCTACCCCCGTGTTTTGGCCACAACCGCATTAATTCGACGTGTGACACGTCAAATTAAAAACGGATTAGATTCACTCGAACGCAACGAACTATAATTTGAACTCCAATTCCAGGAACAAGGATTGTGACATGCCAGCCTCCATGCACACGCATACACGTACATCACTAACAAACAAAACGGTTGAATATTTCGCGCATTAAAAATACACACACAAAATACAATACGTACACGCACATGAAACAGAACGAAAACCTAAACCTACACAGTGCCCACCCATACAAAATAGACGCTTAAAAAACGACTTCCGGTTGTTGTTTTTAGCATGTATCTCGCTACTCGTCACTCCTACGACAAAATCGACTCCTAATAAAATTAAAGTACACCAAAGCCATGTCACACTTATTCTTGGACTTACAGTGCGAAAATGAAAACCCTTTACTCTTGAAATGGGTTACAAACTAGATTTGTCGCAAGTTAAAAATTTTTCTTTATTTTAATTGTGTCTTTTCGGAACGGGTTTGCAGCTGTTGTCTTATTTTGCTAATTCAAATGTTGTGGATATTAACGTTTATTTATTTTCGTTACTACTTATGTATTTTGTTAAGTTTTTCTCTCTTTCTTCCGTCATGTAATACTCCTAGTGAGCGAGTTGAGTTGTTAATAAAGTTAAAGTTAAAGTTAAAAGAAGGGCAACACGGAACTTAGCCCTTTTAAAAATCCAAAAACCAACATAAACGTACACAAATGTACTTAAGGTATGAACTTCCACATTGGCTTTTTTTGTGTGCCTCCGTTCGAAGGGGGAAACTTTTAGTAAAAGAACACAGTAAGTTTTTGTAGTAGCCCTTTTCAAGTGCACACTATTTATGTCACACAAAGCTGAAACTATGTTTCTGGGGCTCCGGTGCACCAGTCAAAAGAATAAAAAACATTTGTTTCGTAAATTTTCTTGCATAGTGTTTTTGTAAAGGTATGCTCATTGAACTTTTTTTTTCTAGGCACACAAAAAAAAAAGATTTTTGTTATCAAAAGGGTATTTTTCTAAAACGGCAGGGGCAATGTCACCGTTCTATACCCACCTACGGTGTTGCTACAATCTCTCAAAAGGAACAT
>JAHWFP010207629.1:10998-33108 GCA_023313725.1 Lithobius niger | reverse complement strand
CCCCCCCCCCAAGGCCCTGCTTGACACATAAACCGACATCTAAAAACGCACAAATCTCAAGCGTTTCAGTTGGTTGAAGACCATAGCAGACCAATTTAGCCAAGGCACCAGCCCTATGAATCTTTCAGGGTTTTTTTTTTTTTAATACGGTACATACATTTTAACTAGTTAAAAGTAAGACCTATTTTTTTTCTTCCAATCAGCAATTTCTTTTACATACGCCGACTTGTGTTCCCACGACCAACACGTAACGCCACTTCAGTAGCTTATCCACACTATAGAAGCTTGAACAACCTGATAACATTTTTTTTTGTGTGTGTGTGCGTTGGCATTCCTTTTTCAATGTCCACGAGCTTGTCCAGCATGGAAAAGAGGGCCAACAGGCCCAATAACAAGGCCGTAATTGAAAGCGGCCAAATACGCGTCCCCCTAGCGGAAAGGTCCGGCGGCGGCGGCGGCCGATTAATTAATGTGTCTGGGGCTGGGGCTCGCGCTTCCCCCACCAGCCAATCAATGACGAGATCCGGAACTGAGGCTGAACGAAGCTCCATCAACCGCCCGCCCTCCCGCAGCTCGCACCGCCCGCTCATGCGCCGCACCGCGAAAGCGACCGAAAACCCACCCGAGCAAGATGGCCGACAACCCGTGAACGTAGGGCCGGGACCTGAACTAGGTAAATCGGGGTTTGAAGTGGAATGAAGTCAAACCTACTTGACCCTACAAAGGTACGTTGTCTTACGCCAGTGCCAACGCAGGCGTATTAACAAAACTATGTTTTAGATTGCACAATTATTGATTGGGGTTAGGAGCTTGTTCTTCGTTGGTTCGACACAGCTAGAATACCCGTGTAGATATAGCCGCTGTATAACCGTAAAATTGTAACTTTAACCTTAAACTGAAGAAACTAAATTCTTTACCCACGTATTTTTTTGTGAGGTGGGCTCGAATTTATTATTACTATTATTATTATTTTTTTGGGACTGTGTTAAATTTTTTATTTAAAAAATACCCTGGAAGATCCGCTTTGGATGATTTTTATATATTAGGGCAAAATACCACTAAAGTTTTACTTCAGTAAAACCTTCAGTAGCTTTTTTTTGGGTGGGGGGGTGAGGGGGGTCATGCCCATTTTGAATGCTATAGGAGCATTGTTTACATATCTGTAGTCTATTCTACATTTCAAAAATAGTGTTCTGCTCAAATGATGTATTGACGGTTTGGTTTACAGCGCAAACTACAACATTTTAAATCCAGTATTTGGCCTGGAGATGACTGTGTGTAACGTCAGCTTGTTCAACTGATGTAGGCCTACCTATCACGGCGCGGTCCTAATAATATAAGCCTCAGCATGAACTTCCATGTTGAACGTCAAACTGTGAAATCCTATAATTGTCCCCATAATTGACGTACTGTACCAAAAAAATTCGTCATTTCAAGGGTGTGTCGTAACTATTTCACTGCATTAAAAATTTTAATGACAACAATCGAATAGTTTGACATTCACAGCTGGCCATTCCTTGTTGGTGTTGTTGTTGTTTGTTGTTCTTGTCGTTGTTGGGACACTTTGCTTGTCCCCGGACATCGACCAAATTTACCGATTTCAAGTTCTGTACCATAAAACGTCGGTGTGAAAAGGCCTAGGACCCGGTGAACGCTATTTAACATGACTGCAATATTCTTGTTGTTTTTCGTCTTCTTTTTTTCTGTGATAAATTTTGCTCTCACCTAAAGATTGAACCACGATGCCCCGATTTTCAACTTATAGCGTAAAACGTAGGAATGAACAAGGCGTAGGGCTATTTGAACGCGGTTCTGAGGTTAATACAGTGCTCTTGTTCATCCTGATCGGGAAACTGCTCTCACAGAGATCGAACCAATGAATCGATTTTCAACCTTCATAACTTAACGCGTACAGGTATGAACAAGGCTTATTACCTTTTGGACGCTATTTTAAGGTGACTACAATATTCTTGTTGTTCTTCTTGTTGGGGAAATTTAGCGTTCACCTACATATCGAATCAGTGAACCGATTTTCAACTTTTTTATAGCTAAAACTATCTCAAAACCAGGGCCTTTTGATCGCCATTGTAATGTGACTGATTTATCTAAATTATCTCATATCAAAATATTTAATGAATGCTGGAAATAGCTTCCAAGAACAAATAAATAAATAACAGATATAAGTACTAAAAAACAGGCTTACTCGTATAAAATAGGGATGTAATCTTTAAAAAAAAAACTGAATGGTGTAAAGGAACAGATATAAGAAAGAGACATGTAAGCCATCAGCCTGTCGCACTAATACGTGAGCTCCAGCTTTGCAAGGCTTAAAAAAAACTTAATCCTCTAAAGGCACAGATAAAAGAAAAAGACTTATAAGCCATCAGTGTGGCACTAAATAGGCCTAAGTCTAAAAAAAAAGCTACAGCTTTGTAAGCCTTAAAAAACACTTAATCCTCTAAAGGCACAGATAAAAGCCATCGTATAAGCCATCGACGTCCCACTAATATGTGTAAGAAAAGCTCCAGCTTATTTTTTTTGGGCCGCTGGCTATTCTTTTAAACGTAGGTTGTTTAGTGCGTCGCTATTGGCTTACATTTCTTTACTTGTATCTGTGCCTTCAGATTAAGTTTTTTTTTAAAGCTTACAAACCTGGAGCTCCTTTTACACGTATCAGTGCATGCCACATTGATGGCTTAGATGTATTTTTCTTGTTTCAATTTCTTTGGACCATTGCGTTTTTTTAAGCTTTACATCCGTATTTTATACTCTTAAGCATTTTTTTTTAATTCTATGCTTATTTGGTATTGGACAAACTGTCGTGGTATGTGTGTGTTTCATTCATACATTTAAGCAACACACAACCGTACACCTGTGCAAGACTATGGCGAAGAGTTTAAAGCAACAAGCTGCATTTTTCACGAAAGTAATGTAACGTAGTTTCACGTCATTTGTAATTTTTCTAAGTTTTCGTGTTATTGTTTTTTATAATTCGTTGTCGGGCCTATTTTAAGTTCTTCGATAGGATAATGAGAAGTTGTTGTCTATAGACGCAAAGCATAAAATGCAACATAAGGCACCTAAAAAACAAATACAAACATGTGAACTTCCAGACAAAATGGCAGACAAAAAAAAAATATGCAAATACATTCAACAAACAAACAAACCAACCCTCATCGTAACAGCAGCAACGCTAGTGAGGCTTTGTTTATATCTACTAACGGTAGCAATGTTTGTCTCTAGCATCAAAAGCTAGGGATGAGGGGAAAATAAAACTCGACCATATATATACACTCTGTAAACATTTCGGCTGGCCGTGCACCAAATTAGACAGCGAGCTCGCGACAAGACGTTGCAAGGCTAAACGTCGCGAGACGTTGTATCTGGTGGAGAGACCCTATAGATATTTGTCACGCAACCAGCATTCTGATGCTCAATTTTCGGCTTTAAGGTTGTTTAGGTTACTATTTTGCTGTGTACTGGTAGAAAAAAATAGTTTGTCATAATTTAAAATAATGCCCTTGCTTTGAGCAGGATAAAGACAAACTAGCACTTGTTTATTTAAAAGTCGTTTATTATTTAAGATTTTATTATCCTTTATTTATTATTATTTATTATTTGAGAGTTTATTATTTAAAAGTTGAGTTTATTATTATTAATTACAAGCATAATTATATTATACGGTGCCAGGACAGGCATAAAAGTGACAAACCCACTGGCACCACAAGAGGAGATGCCTGCGTGCGGATTGGGAGCCAGAAAAAAATGCAAATCAAACTAAAACTGGGGAAAGATACTTCCAACCATCAGAAATCAGAATTACGTGTGAGAAATTATTTAACAAAAAATATATATGTGACAATACAAAAAATAAAAAAATAAACATAAAGAAGAAGAAAAAAACCCAATTTACGTAAAATTGCAAAGTAAGAAGAAAAAAAAAGTACGTGTGTAATCCAAAGAAAACAGTTGCATAATAGGGCCTACTTTGTGAAAGAAACGAAGAATGCAAAATGAAAAAAAATATTTAAATTTAGAAAACGTTCACTCACAACATTGAACAAATTTTCTAATAAATTTTTAAAACTTGGAAAAGTCCTTGAAAAATTTAAATTCGCTCGAATTTTTTTGTGCGATATCTTGTGCGAACCCTGCTTTTTTATATGCCACAATTAACACGAGTACGAGTGTATTTCTGGAGCCTTTCTCTTCCCGAATACACGGGGGAGAGAGGGGGGGAAGAAACCTGGATTGAACCGGTATATTTGGTATATATACGAGACACAATCGTGATAACCATTGTGATAACCATTCTCAAACTTTCGATGGGTGAGAAGTCCGGCTGGCTCGGCTGAAGCTCCGGATGTCGGATGCGAGTGCCCAGTGGGCCACTTTTGGTAAGCAGAAAATTTAGCTGTATTGAGTGTAGTAACTCTTACAGTGGCAACGATACGTCAAAAAGGGGTTACTAGCACAAATAGCGCTCACCGCTTGACCAAGGACCGCAGAAGCACAAGCAACATGGCGCGGGTAATCATCGCCTAAGGGCACGTTTACGCAACCACTCGCTTTTCCATTCTCGCAGCTAGAAGCAAGAAATCACCTCAAATTCCAACATGGCGACGGTTTTATGTCTGCCGCCTCGCAACGAAAACAGCAAATAACGTGAGTTCAGACGCGTTTGGGAAAATTGTTTCGTCATGATGAATTCTTTATATTGTTGGCACGGATTATATATAAGACTGCAAGTATTTACTCAAACGATGTCGGATTTAGCTAATCCATTTAGCGTTGTTACCATGATGGCAATGTCACCTTTGTCATCGCGATTGAGTTCTAAAGCTGCGAGAATGGAAAGGCGAGTCGCTGCGTAAACGCGCCCTAAGCCGGCCACAGTGGATTTCAAATATGCCGAATATTGCGCTGTCGTAAACTGCCAAAAAACAATTCGCGGTATTTTTACAAACCGCATATGGCAAACGTTAGCTGACACTATTTACCTTCACGAAATTGGCTCTCTGTTGCTCTCCTTATAGTTGTCTGCCGGCCATTTTAAGCTGTGGCTCATTGGAACACACAACAACTTTTTTCTACACACGCACACAACTTTTAAGATACCGGAACAAAAAGGTCACTTGGCGCGGGCTCAGTTTGCCGTATGCAATAGGGTGGGCTGAAAAAATAAAATTTTCGAAATTTAATACGTCATAGTTTGGAAAAGTTGCCTTTTAACATGTATTCTGGCTAATTCTGGGCAATCTTTCGACCCCAACGATGATCGGAGATTTTCCGGATCGAATCCCCCGGAAACCTCCTTTTACCAGATATTTCTTCTTCTCTAAAAATCTGGTAATGTTCAAAATTGAGCCGGTTCAGCCATACAAACATTAATTGCTTCGGCTGACTTAAGGCTCGTCAAAATTTCTTTAATTAAAAAAAAAAAAAAAAATAACATCACTACAACACACAAAAAATTTCACCACTCGGAGGTCGCGTCTTGGGTTGCTAACAAGAGCCTTGAAGTTTAACATTGTATGTCGGCAATGGGCAGAACGGCGAAAAAGGCAAAAATGATGATTTGACTATAGTGTAAAATTTAATTTTAACATTACCTCATCTGGTATTCTTAGAAACCACAATTTCAAGGATTTTATGTTTTTATTTTAGAATGCCATGCATTGAGTTAAGGGCCAAAATTGGCTGAAATGCTACTTTGACCTGTATCTTTGATGTTAAATTAAACCCAACATTTTGAACAAAAAATTTAATTCCTTTTAATTACTGCATTTTTTACATGGTTCGTCAGGATATCAATGAGATAATGTTAAAATTTAATTTTAAAACCTGTCAAGTCTTCATTTTTGCCGTTTTCGCCATTCTGCCCATTGACATACAATGTTAAACTTCAAGGCTCTTGTGGCAACCCAAGACGTGACCTCAGATTAAGTGATGACATTTTTTGTGTGTGGATAGTGATGACAAAAGGTAATTTTTCCGGACTATGACATTATAAATTTCAAAAATTTCATTTTTTCAGCCCACTTACAGTGTCCGCGGCCTATCTTGAGTTCGCCCCAGAACGAACACAGATAATCGATTGTATGTTTTTGGTAGCAGAGTGCCTTGTTGATATCCAAGATGGTTACAAAAACAATGGCGGCCGCTAAAGCCGCTCCATCCAGGAAGACGTAGCCGCTTATAAAATACCTGCAGGACTTAAGATACGCTGCGCACGCCATAGTATACAATCCTAGGTTGAAGTGTGTCTTATCCGGGGTTGGAACGCCGAAGTTCCGGTTTTATAAAAGTTTTGTGTGTGTAGAAAAAACGAGCCTCCGTAGTAACGACACACGTTTTTTCCCATTTTGCCCTCCAATATCTTGCGTATAATGCTTGCCGAATTCCATAGGAATATGTTCCTCTCTCGTAACGAAGTGACTATATTGCTCTAAGGTGCCACCCTGACGCCTGCTTTATAAGTATAAATTCAGATGAAAATCCATAATAGGTATTTTAAGATGTGTCTGAAACGTATTTCAGTTAGGCCTACTTTGTGTTTATACAGCTTGTGTTAGTAGTACGGCTAATGACTAATTTTTGGGGTCTGTGAACCGAAAGACAAATCGTGAACGTTATCGCAGTATATTGTATTTCAGCATCACGTTTTTCCCTGAATTAATTATCTAGACAAATAGCCGTTATCTGGAAACCTCCGTTAAACTTCCGGGAAAACCTAGAAATTAATGAAAAGTCGGAATAAAATACACTGAACCCCATATTTTAAAATTATTTATAGGCTACAAAAGAAATTGCATTTATTACTATGATTTGACACTACGAAAATTGAGGGACTGACCTGAACTTGTCTCAGCAGTGAATTTAAACTCAAATTTGAAAGTACCAGTAAACCTGAAAAATAAAATTAAACGATTTTTTTTAAAAAGCTTCATGAGATTTGATTTGTGTATACGAATTTGTGAAGAAATGCTCTCCAGCACCCATTAATTGAAACTTAATGATGTGACTACATTTTGGCATCATTTTTATGTGTCACACTTCAAAATTGGATTGTTGATTCATGTCATGTTTTTCATTTCTGATTTATTTCCTTGAAAAGCGATTAGTAGAATACTGTACAGAATTTATGTCAGGGTAATTCTGATTTGAATAAAACTCAGTATCACCGAAACCTCTTGCCCATTATTGCTGATTTTCGAACTTTAATCAACAAATAAAGGATAGAATGACTGTTGCAACGTTTCAAATGAACCGGATAACAAGTTTAAAAGTTATCATGACGAGTGACAGACAGACAGACACTAACACAGGATGGTAGTTCCATTGCAGTGCTTCGCGCCGCGCTTCACTAAAAAAAAGGGGCGTGACGCAACCAGAAATTAATTTTTTTTTAAATAAGTAAAGCAATCTGGAGTTGATATTTAAAGCAAGGGAGGGGCCGAGGGGGCTGTGGCCCAAGGCAAATAAACACGTAAAAACTGCAGAAATTCTTGAAAAAAACGCAGTTAAAAAAGCCAAAAATGCACGAAAACGATGAAAAATCATCCTGTGGCTTCCTCCAAGTCTTCGTTTTGGATCCGCCCTTGATTTGAAGATGCCATGGTCAACATGAAAAGTTTCGTTCGCTTCAGGAAATGTCCAGGATCTTCAAACATAGACTACAGAATTTTTTTTTACGAAGTGTGTATGGTTGTGTCACCCTCTACTTTTTTTTTTAATTTCCTATTTCAACCGAACGTCGTTGTTTAGGTGTAATAGTCATGTTTACGTACAATTCGCAGCATGAAAGTGTTAAAGGAGGAAATATTAGTAAGTTAATACCATGAGTATATAAAGTTTCATGTGTAGGATGATAATTCTCCAACTCAACAGGAACGGAGTCGTAATTACTGATTGCGGCTCTGGTTTTTTTATTCTATGATTTTGTCAGTGGGTCTGAAATTCACCAAGCAGGGCAGGGAAAACCTTTCATATTGCGTGGTTAGTAAGCTAATATAAATAATTACTGTCATTTCCACTAGGCTATACATTCCACAAATATAGGCCTATTCGGGATATTCAGTGGCTCCAACCACGATCGGAGGTTTCCTTTTAAAATACCTGGGTTCGAATACTACCATTCAACTCTTTTCTGCTACAAAGACGCGTTGTTAGATTCAGAATTGAGCCGGAATCATCTGCAGGAGTATAAATTAATTCTGAGGCAGTAAAGCTTAAAACAAAAATATATCCGACATTCGATGAGAGAAAATTACAAATATTATTGTCCAAAATTTTGATGATTTTTTAACTCTTCATTTTTTAATATTTTTTTCCTGTTTCATCTCCGACGAAAATCTCCGGTAGGACTCCTTCCCTGGTGCAACGCTTCCACTGCGGTTTGGAAGGAGGGAGGGCTGTGGGTTCACCCATGTTTCTTTATGGCAAGCCATTCAAAATGAAAATACAATTTTTTAAAGTAACACAAAAAAAAAAAGTTTTCGTTGTTTGAATTTTGAAAAATATGTGTAGTTTAATTATAAAATGTATTTGAATTTAATTTGATTCTTGGATAAAATTCTACATTTTATATAGCATTTACATGGTAAAAGAATGGGCAAAAAATAAAGAAATTAAAATTTAATAAGCTACAAAACGTTCAAATTAAATTTTGAAAATATGTTGTGTGAATAAATATTACAACATTCTGATACTCAAATTTATAACAAAACACAAATTTTAAAAGGTAAAAGGATATATCTTCTCACAAATTTAGAGATCCTGCTCGAAATAGCTTTTGCAAAATTTTTCATAGGTTAGAGTGAATGTAGCAATACTGTTTCTTGCGAGGGGAAAATAGGACAGTAAATGCCTTCGTAACATTTACATACGTCTGAACTCATGTTGCTAAACTGAGCCATGTAGGAAGGCCAATAGGGAGGAATGTATACTTTTACGCAAGTACAAGTGCACACAATATTGATAAAACACTTTGACGACAAAAAAAATTAAGAAACAACAAAATAAAGGATAAGGCTTACAACAAAAATAGTACTATACTTTGTTCCACATTATGTTTTCAGAAAACTGACTGTATGACGGCACGTTTTCTTCCACTACGAGTGCAAAAAAACCCGTAAACATCCCATTCGTAAACTCTGACAGTAAATTTGTAGTCTCCAAGTGTCATATCCACATGTTTTTGCACTCTTAGTGCAAGGAAACGAGCTGTCATCCAGTCAGTTTACAGAAAATATAATGTGGAACAAACGATAGTTTGTTGCCTGTGTTAACAACAAACAAATAATTTGGAGAAACAGCCAAATTACTACCTTCTTGCTAGTTTGCGGGACTTACATAAAGTTAGAATAATAAAATAGGAAATAAACGCTTGGGTTCAACCGATCCAAATTTGTGATTTTTGGTGAAATTCTAGTTTGGCTTTTTTTGTTTGAAAAATGCTTGTCCTTTGAATTTCCTTTTTTTTTTAATGTTTTTTTTTTTTTCATGTTTCGGAAGTCTATGAAAACAAACAGAAAACAGTGATAAACTCTGTAAGTTGTGATATCCACCCAAAACCAAAACTGGTAGGAAAACCCACCAAGTTTCCAAAAACGATCGGCCTTTGAAGGTAGTGATATCATTCCACCAAGGGAAAGGCCGTCAAGGTCAACCATATTAGCCAAGTTAATCGCACATACTAATAGTTCGAAAGTTAAATGAAAACTAGAAGATTGCTACAATTAACAAGATAATTGAAAAGGTCTTTGCAGACAAAATTACTAAATTCCTTAATAAAAACTCGTCGTTGTCCGTTAGGCAATTTGGATTCAGAAGTAAAATGAGTACAAGTGACCCACTTAAAGCCATAAACGAGATAGTTTCTCAGGCATTAAATGACGGAAAACTGGCTGGTGGTATTTTAATTGACCTACAGAAAGCCTTCGATACGATCGACCACGATATTCTGTTTAGTAAATGTGACCGCATTGGGCTACGTGGAAAGATACTCCATATTCTGAAAAGCTACATGGGCGATCGCAAGGTATGCACCAGAATAAACCAGGAAAACAGTGACTTTCTAAATGTTAAACATGGGGTCCCCCAAGGTTCAGTCCTGGGTCCTTTACTTTTCCTTATCTACGTAAATGATATTGAGAGAATTGTTACAAATTGTGACATTTTTCTTTTCGCAGATGATATTTTCCTCCTTGCTTGTAATCATGAATATGATAAACTTTTGTCCATGTTGCAACATGATTTTGACTTAATAAACTCCTGGTTCATAACAAATGAAGTCTTCATCAGTGAAGAAAAAACAGTCTGTATGACTATCAAATCCCCGCACACTCCGAAGTTTTCTGTCAAAAACATTTTCCTTCACTCTAAATTCTGTACGACAAGGAACTGTGATACTACCTGCTTTAAAATTAAAAACGTAAGTGAAGCAACTTATTTAGGATTCCAAATCGACTCACAATGGACCTACAAAAGGCAGATCGATAAAATTGCACAAAATTTACGTAAACTTATGCCTAGTCTCTATCACATCAGACACCTCCTTAACATAAAAAGCAAAAAAATGATCTATTATTCTTGGGTTGAAAGCTTGATTAGATATGGTATTGAAATATATGGATTTGCTGCTAACTGCCACATAAATAGACTGCAAAAACTGCAAAACCGAATCGTAAAAATTCTTTTTAACGAATATGGAAATTTAAAATCTAAACAAATATACAGGAAAACAAAAATACTCAAAATTAAACAACTTAGAGATTTCGTTATAATTCTAAAAAACTATTTTAACTGTGACCACAAATTAAGCTCAGCAATAAAGAATAATTATTTCAGGAAAACCACATATCGATATGAAGTGCCTTTTGCCAAGAACCAATATGGCAAACGAACAAACAAATATAAAATCCCTTCTATATTTAATGAAATCCCTATTGAATTACTCCAAATTGATGGGATAACTGAGATTAAAAATAAACTATTCGACTACTTCTTACTTAATCAAGATATTGATTAAGCAATGCCCAGATAAACACTCGGTCTAATTTTAAAAAAACTTTTTTTTATTAATATAGTTGTATATAGATAGATATATACATAAATGTGAAATGTGCATTTAGTGATTATTATTATTATTATTTTTTGGTTTTGTTTTGTACTTAAACTGTTACATTGTGTTTATTTTTGTTTCTGATTCCTACTATGGATTTATGTTCAAAATAGTACTTGTCAACAAATAATGTGTTCTATATTTACCTCCATATTATTGTTATCATGAGCCATATATTGTACCTGCCTTATACGGCACACACAAGTTCACCATGAACTTCGAGCCGTCGTAATAAACTTCTTACTTACTTACTATTTAACGTCCAAAGTATTATTCGGTGCGATTGACTTGGCTAATAGGATTAACCTTGGCGGCCTTTCCCTGGTGGAATGATATCACTATCTTGAAAGGCCGATCGTTTTTGGAAACTTGGCGAGTTTTTCTACCAGTTTTGGTTTTGGGTGGATATCACAACTTTCATAGGACTGTGTGCGTACAAAAGGTTACACCGTCTTATCTTCATCTGAACCTTTTTTCTGGAGGAATTTGATATCTATAAATTTTCACATTGATAATTTTCAAATTTACCATTGCCAGTTAGCCGTTTGATTAGCTAAATTTACATGCAGTTGCAGTTGCAGTTGCAGTTGTTGAATTGCTTTCCAGTTGATAGGCACATATAACTTAGGACTGTGAACATACAAAAAGCCAGCGCACCATCTTATATTTCGCTCTACATTTCTTTTCGGAGGCATTTCATGTCTGTAAATAATTAGTCGTTACATCAGCGAAATTGAGAATTTTTTTCGTTTGCTTTCTTCGTTCACATTTAGTCATGCAGAAACCCCCGTTGCTAAATCAGCAGAACACGAAGCATTTTATTTTGGGGTTATTAGCAAAAACCACGCTTGGTCATGGATGCTCGTATTGTTGCGCAACCATCATCTAACGTGCATCCCTTTATTCTTACGCAGTCCACGGCAACGTTAATGTTTCCATATTTTGTCCTTCGTTACAGTTCAGCTTTTAGTTCGTTCAGACTTTTACAATCTTCTAAGGACCAGTGTTGATTATTCAAGCCACTGTTGCTTGAAATCTTTGGTTGCAACTTGGAAAAGAAACGAAATTTAAATCCCCTTGTGGCGAATTTCAAAACCCTCCCACGCATTTGTCCTGATACCTACAACCCCCAAACCAACAAAAGGACCACCCTCAGATCACCATGCTTCCGTGTGCAAAAGTTCAGCTACGTAGGACGTCTCAATTTTGCGCAAGCAATGAGCAAAAAGTCTATGGGATTTAATATGGGAAAAATCTTAAGCTGGCTAGGACAATAACATAAAAACAACGTTATTGACGCATCTTTTTCTCTATGATTGGTGGTCACTCATCCTTTAAATTTTAGTTTTTCCTAATCTCTGACCCTTCCCCTTACATTTTCCACAATTTGAAACATTTCTGTCGCATTGGGATTTATCCTCAACAAGCCAAAATATGCTTTCAGTTGCTTACAGTTAACAGACACATGTCTGCTAGTGAGCCGCCTTTTTATCATTAACAATCAATTTTTTAACAATCGGAAGTCTACAATGGGATGATCTACTGTTACTTGGCGGTGACACACTAGCGTGTGTCTAGATTTAATAACATTATTTATTAAATCCCTCCACTACTCACCAGCAATGCTTCGTGGTGGGTACTGCGCTACTGAAGTTGTTAAATAAATAAGAAAAGAAACAACAACAACAACAACAACAACAACAACAACAACAAACTAATAAGCAACTACTTATACTACTGATCATTCTGTGGAAGACAAACGGTCGATTTATTGTCGTTAAAATCTTAAATACAGTTAAATAGTTATGATACGATCCAAATAGCGACTTTCGTTAGTCGTTATCAATTCTGGGGGAATGTACAGGGTTTCAAAGTTCGACGTACATACAAAAAGCCAGCGCACCATCTTATATTTCGATCTACATTTCTTTTTGGAGGCATTTCATGTCTGTAAATAATTAGCCGTTACATCAGCGAAATTGAGAATTTTTTTCGTTTGCTTTCTTCGTTCACATTTAGTCATGCAGAAACCCCCGTTGCTAAAACAGCAGAACACGAAGCGTTTTATTTTGGGGTTATTTTGGGGTGACGTTTAACATGTCATTTCTTGCTGAGGCTTAAAGACCTCTATCGCGGTCCATAAGTCCGACCTTGATAATGACATTTTAATTAAATTTAAACGTTAAAAATCTCTCTTACCTTACAATTTACTCTTAACTGCAACATCGTCCAAATCAACTCCAAGCTTCGGTCTAAAAATAATTTTGAAACTGGAATTTAGTGTTATGAGATCTTAAAAGCAGGCTAGAAAAATCCATGCGCTGAGCCGCCAAGGTTTTTTTTTTATTTTTAATTGAGGGAGGGGGGATGGGGAGACACACATCTTCTTTACGTCTATATACATATTTTTCAACCACCCATCCGTCAACAATTTATCAACAATTTTTTTCTCCGCTTCAGCCTCTCTCCTCTTCTTCCTCGACTTAAGATTGGTTTGAGTTTTGGTGTCTAAAAACTGTCAATCAGAGGGGGGTTGATGGGTGAGCAACAGCTTGAGTTTGGTGGGATATTTAGGGTGGGGGATTGGGGGGGGGGAGGTAGGGTGGAACAGTTATGCTCTGGTTATACATTTCATGTACGTGACATACCCGTTGGAAAACGGATCGCTTCACTTTACAAGCAGCTCGAATACAAAGGTTGTACATGTCAAACTAAAACTCTATCTTTCGGTTTTGTCAAAGGAATTCAAAGAAAGGGGCGTAAATTCCGTTTCCCCAACCCCATCGCCCGCTGTCACCGGCTCCGATATCTGTAACAATAATATGTGGGTATATGGTATCGGCCATGCTATGACAACCACGGCTGTCCCTGGCTGCAGTGTTGAGTATATGCACGTTACTAGATGTCTGTAAATTGTTATGTTTATCAGGGCAGATGATCTTGTAAGGTCTTAGCTCTACAAAATTGAATTGTGTGGATTTAGCAATAGGAACAACGGTTAGTAAGCAGTAACCAGTAACGATGTAAGTGTCACGAGCAGTTCACAACTGCTCAAATCTAAAACAAAACATTCACCAGGGTCATCCCCCAAAAAGAAGTGATATCGTACCAAGATTAAAAACTGGTAAAATGGCAGCCAAGTAGAGGATGGTTTAGCCCTTCAAAGACGTGATATCAACAGGCCAAACCAGTCATCAAGTTAATTCCAATGACTTATTGTTCAAAGGATAAATGAAAAATTTCACCATTTGCTACCGAAATTGCAAACTTTTCTCCTTAAGTAAATACGGATGCAAACCTATTTACGTTACCTTTTGGACTTAAAAGGACATAAATCCTTCCGGTGTATCGTGCGATCCGATGAGATTGCAGTTGGAAACATTTACACAGGTTAGAGTTAATGTAGCCAAATCACCTCGCACGCAAGAAAAAAACAAGAAAATGAATGTGTTGGCAACATTTACATACGTTTGAACTAATGTCGCAAAACTTAATCATGCAGGAAATCCAACAAGGATTTATGCTCCTTTAAATGTCAGAATGCGTGAGTGGGGAATCGAAGCCACGGTCTTTGAAACCAAAGACCAAAGGTCGTGGGTTCGATTCCCCTCTCAGACATTCTGACAGTTACGTCCAAAAGGCAACGTAAATAGGTTTGGATCCGTATTTATTTAATCCTTATCGAGCCCATTTAGTGGCTTTCTGTCCCGTTTATAACTTTACTCATTGACATTCCTGCGTAAATGTTACCTTTCGCCGTAGTATGGCATTTAAAATAATATAGACTGAATGCTGTCTCGAAAATAGTTCCCCAACAATTTTCAGTGCATTCTGAGCTTATGGCAACCGTCCAAGCCATTGCACCCTTTTCTCAATGCAATGGAATACAAGTTAACATTGCAACCTAATCTGTAAAACAGGATAGAAAGCCAAATGGGCCAGAAAGGTGATTAGAATAAATAGGGATGCAAACCTATTTACGTTGCCTCTTGGACTTAAATGTCGGACTGTCTGAGTGGGAATTGAACCCACGACCTTTGAGACCAAAGGCTGGAGTTACCGCTCTCGTTTCAAAGGTCGTGGGTTCAATTCCCGCTCAGGCAGCCTGACATTTAAGTCCGAAAGGCAACGTAAATAGGTTTGCATCTGTATTTATTAACCTAACATGCACGCCACGCAGTAATAAAATTTTTAATTAAAACAATAAATAAAACCTTAATTAAAATACCCTTGGGGGGGGGGGATTGAGGCTTAATGGCGCGTCGACAACTTGGTCATTAGCGCCAACCTCAGTCACAGTGCAGTGAATACCCTTGGTTTCGTAAAATAATATTAGCCGTGTACTGCATGAATAGGGTATAGTTTTTAATTTAAAGACCCCTGTCTCAGTCGTGAGATGCGAGCCGGAATTCTCTTGGTTTGGAAACGACGATGCTATAGACACTGGGCTGTACTTGCTCTCTTTGACCTGGGTCCCCCATTCTAGTAAGGTGCACAGACCACCGTAGGGCAGGGACAACTTTTGCAAAAGGGCGTGCTGAGGTTGTTTTTTTTTCTGGGAACTTTTTTTTTTTTTGCTCGTTAGTCTTTTTTTTTAACCCTTTTTTAAGCGTGTCTCTTTATTTTATCCATTTCAACCCCTTTCCTGGCCTTCCTTTTGCCCGATTCTGACCGCTAGGCGTTTTTTCGTGCTGTCACACCAGCGTTTATCGGTTCAGAAAATAGATCATATTTTTTTTTGGCAAAAAGAGCATTTTTTTCGAAAAGGGCAAGGCTATGTTCCCCCCCCCCCCCCATCTACTCCTGCGCCCTTCCTGTGCACGCCACTACTTCACAATGTTCGAGCTTCGTCTTGGACTCGGCTTTTTGTCCGACTAGTGGCAGCTTCCATTTTTTCGACAGGTCACGAGTCTGAACGTCATCAAACAACAATATTTTTCTCAGCATTTTTTTCATGGCTTCCATAACCGTGAAAATAAATTTTCATACAATTCATTGCTATCCGTTGCTATTGCAACAAAGTTTTTTTTATTTATTTATTCATTCATTTTTAGCTGGTGACAATTTCCATTTTAGGGATGCTTTTTTTTTAGTGCTTATCATAGCCATACTTTGTATTATATAACGTTGCTTTTTAACGGTCTCATTTGTTCATCTGGATTTTATTTTTTACTTGGGCCGATCCTACACCTCCCGTGTCCAACACGTTTGGCGATGCCATCGGGGGCCATATATAGAGTCCCTCCCTGGCAGGTCTAACCTTGGTGGTAAGGCATTCGTGTCCCAATACCTAATCCCCTCACCTTCCCTTGGCCAATCTGTATCATTATTTGTGATTGTCTTCTGTTTTTTTAATTGAGGCTGGCTGTTCGCGATCGTAGGGTCCTTGCCAGACCTGTTGCTATGGTGACAAAACTGTTATTATTATTATTACTTACTCTTGTTGACTGCTGTCGTGTATGCTACCTTCTAATTTCAGTTAAAACAAATTGCAACATGATCATTCTGCAGGCGATGTCAGCTACCCCTACGTGCTTGTTTTTCCACGTCACCTTCTGAAAATGTTGCATTCACGGCTTTTGTTGGGTCAAAATGCAGCACTAAAATTTCGCTGGAGCACCGGTTGGTGTTATCTTTGTACTTGCTTTTAAGGTTAATGTTTTTTCGAAATATTAGATCGGAATTTATTCCGTCCTACGCACATTTTGATTTGAACAATGATTTGTAACTTGAAACCGGGTACGTAGCATTGAATTCGTAGCCTAGTCCCTCGTACTTATAGGCTAGATTGCCGAAAAATGCTTTACTCTGTCAGGATTGCCGCAGCTTGGAATTCCTTGACTGAGCGGACTGCTGCTGGCTTCAAACGTAAATTGGGACTTTTTGACTGCTTTTTAATTTGACTTCTTTCCTAAAGAGACTCGAACACTGTACCCTTTAGCTCCCAACGGCCGTTTAATTGATTAACTTAACTTATGAAATTCGTGGATTGGCGTAAGAGGCATACTTT
The DNA here is from genome assembly GCA_023313725.1 of Lithobius niger. Taxonomy (NCBI): domain Eukaryota; kingdom Metazoa; phylum Arthropoda; class Chilopoda; order Lithobiomorpha; family Lithobiidae; genus Lithobius; species Lithobius niger. The sequence goes on along the minus strand of JAHWFP010207629.1, from coordinate 15,973 downwards.
GACCGGTCTGTATCCGAATCACCTTCAACTTGACGATTAAACCTGTTATTATTATACTATTTTTATTAAATTTCCTATAGGAGAATGCTCTGATGTGTCTATTATTTTTAGCTATGATTTTAACTTAAAGCGAAAAACTACATTAGAAGGTATACGACATTTTGATTTTAATAATCTACAGGGGACAATGTGCTGAATCCCAAAACAACATGTTCTTTTTTTTGTTCACTTGACCTTCACACTGAACATGCCATGTTGTTACACGTCTTTTCGGCTCAAAACGTAACATTCCTATGATCATTGCATTTTCAGTATGACGGTGAAGTGGACGAATAAGGACCGGTTTATTTTGGGATTCAGCAACACGAAATTAAATTTCCAAAAGGGTCGCTCTGTAATGAAATTATCTTTAAGTTTGAAGTTACAGCGGACTGTATACGCCGCCCTACTTGTATAATGTTAATTATACGTGTTTTCTTTTTCTTTTTCTTTTCAGCCCTTCTTTTCAACCGAAGATGTGACTTGATGCCCGCCGCAGAAATGTGGAGAGATAGTTTACCCTGACCGGTTTGCATTTTACTTAATTTAAAGTCGCTGAATTTTATTTTTCGTTTTTTGTACGACAGTACCCTTTTTTTGGTCAACAGTAAAATAAAATTGGATTTTGAAAAGTTATACAGATGTTTTCATATATTTTATGCTTTCACTGTAATTTGATAAATTAATAAATACACTAGCCACATCGCTCGTTTAGCTCGCTCCGTTGGCGTCGTTTCGCTTCGCTCGAGGGGGATTCCTTATTGTAGCACCTCTTTAAAATATAAGATTTAGATGTCTACTTAGTTTGTTACTATTCATCTGTGTAACCCCATACTTGTAACGCTTGTATTTTGCATGTGTCTGTTGGATCGACAACAATTTTTGAGCAAAGCTGCGTGTGTTTGCGATTGTTACTGAGAACAATCCGTTATTAACTGACATTTTCCTTGTTGGTCTGTTGCCGCCTAATCATTGTTGATAGCCGTTCCCGAAAAGTTAGAGGCTTCCACCCAAACAAAATTGGTTAACAATCGTTGACGTCACGTATTGTTGTGTGATTGTTGCTGATTGTTGCAAACGGTCATTTTTCGTTAGTTTGGGGCATTTAGGGCCTAAATTTGAATTTAAGAATTTGGAGAAATTTCCTTTCTTCCAAACCCTTTCTCCAATTTTTCAGGCCACTATTTCAAGAGGAGTAGAAGAGCACACATATAAACAAATAAATAATAAATAAATAAATAAATAAATAAACACTCTGAACGATTTTAATTATGTTAGATGGTTAAATTAGTCGAAACGGCAGCTGAAATTGGATTAAATCGCAATATGTGACTTTTTAACCAAGCGCGCGGCCTTCATACCAATATATGATGCTTGCTAAATACAGTAATGAAACATCGTGGTTGTTGTTGTGGTTGTGATATTTTACTGTCAAACTTAACGTATATTACACTGAATGGATTTAAAGAGAATAAAGCCTACTTAATTGCACAAACATTTGTGCAAAGTTAATAGAAATGGTGAGGAGTAGGATGCTTTGTTGTCTAAAAAAAATTAGTAGTGATTATAGGTCGACTCCATAAATTTTCATCCTTGGAACAATAACCGCAAAAAATTACCAGATTCTGACCGATTTTGACATTCCAATGTACCATATTATCCAGCTCGAAAGAAACCTTCGATGGTGCAGGTATCAAGCCTATAGTTCAAACCACTAAGAAACTATATTTCTCAAAAGCTAAAGCATTAAATGCTGGATGACACTAGAACATATTAGTAAAAAATTCTTAATTTTAGTTCCTACGTAGGCGCTTCAAGCGTTGAGCTTTTAAAATCAAAGAGACGTAGGGTCAGTTAAATAAAATAAAATGTCTGTTTGCCTGGCGCTTAAATTTGCACCTCACCCATAAACGGAACATTTTTTTTGCGTGCAAAAAAAAAAAGTTTGGTTTATGGGTGAGGGGTATATTTAAGCACCAAGAAACAGACCTGATTCGGAAAACCAGGTCGCCCTCTATGCCATTTTTTCAGAGAATTAAATGTTCTCCCACTGAGGTCTTTATATATTCACAAAATTATTTGCTATTATCATAAGGCTAATTATTTGCTATTATCATCTCATCCAGTTGCAAGCTGTTATTTTAAACGTGCTGTGAGTTAAGGTGATTGTATCCAAGACCAATGCAGAGGCTGCTCATAATTATTTTATATTCATTGTACCCAAGACTAATACAGAGGCTGCTCATAAACATTTTACATTTACTGCCCCAAAAATCTATAACCATCTACCACAAAGAGTGTTAAGTGTGCACAGATTTGGCAAAGAACTCTGATCATGGCTGCTTGGACGAAGGGGAAAGTCTTACAAAATTCTTGAAATAGGTGCTCTCATTAAAAATGATTCTTATACATATCATACATTGTTTCTCGTTGCCGAGGAATTTCCTCTTTTTTTTTTCCAGACACTTGCACGCACGAGATGGACTCAATCAAGCTGGACTTATTCCAAATGGTTAACATTTGTTTCAAATGGTTATTCTGTATTTATTTACTCGGCCTTTGGTTTCAAAGGTCGTGGGTTCGATTCCCCGCTCAGGCAGTCTGACATTTAAGTCCGAAAGGCAACGTAAATAGGTTTGCATATGTACTCATTTATTTACTCGTGTATTTTAAAATTTATTCAGATTGAATGTTCCCTGATAGGTAACAAACCCATTGCATAATCAAATTCGTAGTCACCATGCGAACAATAAACTTCACTTCACTTCACTATTTTATTCAACTGACCACGTTTTTTTGACACGAGAAGCTCGAAGCTTGAAGCATTCATGCAGGACCTAAAGTCGAGACTCTTGAAACCCAACACTCACAGCATCTGCCAAAGGGATTGAGAGCACGCTATCAAAGACGGGCGGTTTACTAAAAGTCTCTTTGCAACCAGCAATCATTTTATGCTGTATTACCCAGTTTTACGATAAATTTACGGCCATGCAACAATAGTTAGCTCACTGATGCAAATAAAACTAAAAGCGAACATACACGAATACAGGATTAGTTACATACGGCGCCATCATGGATAATGTCAACATACCTCAACGGTATCCCGAACAACGGTAGTGCTCAGCGTGATTACCTGTTTCGCCGAATCCCATTTCGCCGAAAATTAAGTCCTAAAAAATTTTCAAATTGACTATCTCCTATCCAAATCGCAGTGCTCGTCATTGAACGGTGAGGAAATTGTATCCGTATCTGCACTTGGTACTAAACTGTCTGCTTAGTTCAATACGGTGCTTAAAATTAAATTTAATTAATTAAAGGGATATACCTCTCAGTGCCATTTTTCTCGATCCTCCACACCAAGTACGACCCCAAATGTCTATTTACTTACCGTTAGTCTTTCCCTTGCTAAAAATCCGTTTTAATATGTGGCGTCTAGGATATTTTCTGTTGAATAATTGTTAACTTTATTTACTGTGCTCCGCAGTATATGATGCATTGCGCGCTTACAATAATCGTGACGTTTCATTTCTGTTTGTACATGTACTAATTTTCTAATAATTACCATGAGATCAAAAATCTAAACTATTAATGCAGTAAAAATAAAAATTAATTATTCCAATAGATCGCCGAAGCAAAATTATAAGATACTAGCCTAGAAAATTATAAATTGTGATTTTAAAATTCGAAAATCATTCCGGTTTGTGACGACACAATTAATGCGTTCACGCTGGCTTGTCACTTAGGCACAATGCCAACTGAGATAGTAGCTGCGTTTTCGCTGCGAGGTACGAAGCTACTGTCTCAGTTGACCTTGACTATGATAAATGCGCGGATGCGATCGACGCGTAGCTGTATAAGGCAAGCGGAAGGTTATAAGGCAGGCGGTATGTTGCTTTAAAGTAAATTCGGAAGAAAGCAAGCTTATGTACCTGGTTCAAAACAAAACACGCAACAAAAAAAAAAAAAACATTAACATTGAATTACGTCGTACTATCTCTTCTAAGTGCTGGTCGAAGGTGCTGCCACAACACTTTCTGGGAGTGCGTTCCTAGAATTAATGGCTCTCACAGTGAAGCAAGACGGTCCAACAATGTAGTTCGTCAACTTCATATTGTGTCCTCTAGTTTGTATGTCAGTGGACCGTTGAAAAAACTGGTCCACAGGCGAATTCACTTCGCCGGACAGAATTTGACGGGTCTTGATAAGGAGACCTCTTAAACGCCTATCAGCAAGTCTTGTCAGGTCATGCTTTTTCAAATGTTCTTGGTAAAGCAAACCCTTCAGTGAAGAACAGTACCTTCTCTGAACTTGTTCCAACCTGTAAATATCACCATTGTAATGGGGTGACCAGGCGTGTGTGCACACAGTATTCAAGATTTGGTCGGATAAACGTTGTTTATACAATCTGCGACCCGGTTTGGTTGGTACGCAAATAACAATAAAAAAAAGCTACAAGCATGCAAAATAAAGGTGTATGCGTGTCAGAATTGCGGAAAACATTCTGACAACAAATCGAACCGGTTCAATTTGATAGCTTGGGGATGTGATACACATAAATATACGCATCATAAAATATAAATGTAGAACATCGCGCCCACCATTATTCATACTTCCACTTTTCCCGTAAACCCCCACCACCACCACCCCCATTTTCCCCCTTCAATTTTTGACGGGTGGCGTGCCGGTTTTTACGTTTGGTTTTCAGAACCAAAATCCTTTTTCCATTCTTGCCAATATTCCGTGGGTTGCGAAAGACCTATACGGGCATTTGTATTCGTCCCACGAATCAACTCAGCGGGGCGCGATGTCGCTTCGATATTCTCAAGTAAGGCCCCGTCGTGTATGTATGTACGAGCCTATACGTACTCTCAGCACCCAGCATCACGCACATCCCCCCCCCCCCACACACCTCTTTCTCCCCCCTTCCCCTCCCCCC
>JAHWFP010207627.1:4879-19381 GCA_023313725.1 Lithobius niger | reverse complement strand
AAAGAAGTTTGAATTTAACAAGTCTGCAGTGAACCCTTGAAATTACATTGGTGGCAGCGGTGTAGCCGTACTTTCACGTCGAGGAAGCAGCTGAATTTCATGTCGATTTGTTCGAGTTTCAACGGTCAGGGTGCTGTCTTTGTGTCTACATTGGCAGTGGTGAAGCAAATTGCGTCTGCATCAAGTGTAAAGTAAATACATTGGTGACAGCGGTCAAGCTGGGCTTACACGTCGAAGAAACCAGCAGTTTGGGCTTACATCCGGACTTTCACGTTAAAGGGACACAGCTGCATCGAAAGTCGGCGGTAATGTCAACTTAGATGGTAGTGGTGATCTTCTCCAACTCAGTGGGTTCACTTTCCATGGCAGAATTTCGACTTTGGAGGCAACCAGCGTGGGAGGAAGATTAAAGGGGCTTCCTGCTGTTCAAGAAAGACGAGTCAAGAGACGGAAAAGCTGAGCTGGCAGACAAGATTGCGACTGGACGAGGGACGGAGAACATTCCTATCAGCGAGAGTGGGCGGTAATGCTGCACTTCGTCGTGTGAGAAGGAAGATTTCGGCGAATTCCGGTAATGGAAGAAGCGAAATAGAGTTTGAAGTCATCGTCAGTGCAAGCCTGGGTTCGTCAGTTTGGATGTAGAAGTCGTCTTGGCAGCGTCTCCACAACGCGGCAACAGGTGAGCTGTGGCAAACTTTTTTTTACACCTTGGTATTAGGACGTTTGGGAAAAAAAGTGTTGTTTAAAGCTTGCGGGAACTGTTGTGCGTGTTGGTACTATTTTTTTTTATTGTTGGTTGCTTAGGTAATTAAGTAATTTTACAATGGAGTTGCTTAGTGATAAAACTGTGGTTGATTTGAAAGCTGTGTGCGAGGAATTAGGGTTGCATGCGCCTAAGAGAAAAAGTGAAATTCTGGCTATGTTTAAAGGTGGGTTGGAGGGAGGAACTTTGTTGGCTGATGATCTCGCAGAAGCAGTTAAAACTGTAGAGGAGGCTAAAAGGGTAATAAATGAAGAAAAAGAATTGGAAAGGGAAAGGTTGAGTGTAAGAAAAGAAGAATTAAAAAGGGAGGAGGCTTCAAGAGAGAGGGAGGACGAATTAGCAAGGGAAAAATTAGCAAGGGAAAAAGAATTAAGAGAGAGGGAGGACGAATTAGCAAGGGAAAAATTAGCACGGGAAAAAGAATTAAAGGAAAGGGAGGAAGAATTTGAGAGGGAGAAATTGGCTAGGCTAGACGAAATTGAAAGAGAAAAATTAGCTATAGAAAGAGAAAGATTGGATCGTCAGGCAGAGCTAGAACGGGAGAAGTGGGAACGAGAAGATAGATTAACGAGGGAGAAACAGGAGCATGAGCTGCGTATTAGCGAAAATGCTAGGCAGCATAATGATGAAATGCAGGCAAGAGAGTTGTCCTTTAAGCAAGAACAATTAAAGGTAAAAACAGAGTCTGTACAACAAGAAAAACGTTATGACATGTCGAAGTTGTGCCAACCCTTCAGGGAGAAGGATGACAACATATTAGTTTTCTTGTCTGGTTTTACTAGAATTTGTGATAGGATGGGCTTTAACAAAGAAGAGTGGCCTTTCAGATTGTTATCTTTGTTAACAGGGAAAGCGCGGGAAACGCTCATGCGTCTTTCTGATGATGACTTTGCAAAGTTTGATCTGTGTGTGAAAGCTCTTAAAGTAAGATTTAATGTTACAGAGCAGTGTTTACATAACCAGTTTAGGTCAGCAAAAAAAACTGATAAACAAACGTACTTAGATTTTGCTCACACTTTGACAACACTGGGTACTGAATGGGTTAAGGAACTTGATTGTGGGGATTCTTTCCAAAAATTGTTCCAGCAGGTATTAATAGAGGACTTTTTGAATAAGGTACCAAGTCCGATAAGAGTATGGCTTATTGATAAGGGTAAACAAGAGTCTGTTTTGAACTTAGCTTCGCTTGCAGACGATTACTGCGCTAATCGCCAAGAAGCAGTTCTAAGACAGGGGAGTGGTTCTGACAATGGAAAAGGCGGACCACAGGGCGGAAATAATTACCGTGGAGGAGGTAACAATGGTAATGGTTATGGCAGGTATCGGAATGGTAATGGTTATCAAGGTAGTCAAGGTAACAGAAACAATGGAGGCAACCAAGGAATGGTACTAGTAACTATGGGAACAGTAACAATGGTAATGGTAACTATAGCAATAGTACTAGAAATGGTTCAGGTAATAATGGTACGAGCAATGGTACTACAGCTTCGGCTTACAATGCGCAAGCAAGGCCGCAAGCTAACGACAATAATCAGTCTGGTAGGAGAGCGCCTTTAAAGGCGGACGAGCCACGTAAGTGCTACATTTGTAGCTCGAGCTCGCATTTGAAAAGGGATTGTCCCAACAATGGTACCAAAGCCTCAGTGGGAAATGTATGTACTCAATTGCCTATTGTACACAGTGGAAAGGAGGTTAGCTCTTTTAAAGGTAAAAGTGGTACACACTCGGTGGAAAGCCAGTTATGTAAGAAATGTACAATAAATGGAAAGCCTGGTAGTTACTTGCTTGATACAGGTGCATTTATGGATGTGGTTTCAAGTAAAATGGTAGAGCCTAGTTCGTTCACAGGGAAACGAGTTGGTTTGTCGTCAGTTGTAAGTCAAAATGTAACAGACTTTCCTGTGGCAAAGGTAAAATTGGCAACAGAAGATGGCTACATTATGCTGGTATGCGGCGTGTCGCCATTTTTTAAGGACGAAGGGTACGACTTTCTGCTTAGCCAAAAGTCTTACGAAAAGCTACAGAAAATTAAAACAAAGGTAAACACCACACGGAATGCGATAGCTAGGTCGAAAAAGGGTATCAATGGAAAGAAAAGTAACGAAAAGCAGGCTGTAGATCAATTTATTGATGGTGATGTATTGAATGGTCTTTTTAAAGTTGAAGATGAGGAAACGGAGGAAAGTGTTCGAAATGTTGCAAGTGAAAATAAGGTAATTGCTGAAATTAGTGTCAAGGTCGAAGATAATGGGCTTGCACAAAATGTTACAGTTGTCCAGTCACAACACGTTTTAGTCAATAAACAAGCTAGTGTTGTGGCCGACTCTGTAAGGAGTACGGAAATTAGTGAAACGGTTGCAGAGAAAGAAAATGTAGGTTTGTTGGCAGCAGGAATTCGAGACTTGTTAGCTGTTAAAGCTGAAGTTTTAAAGCAAGGGCAGGTGCTTGATCCTGGGTTGGAGGGATGTCGAGTGGCAGCTGACATTGAAGGGACATCTTTTTTTTGGAAGGATGATGTCTTAAGTAGGAAACGGTCGGCAGCAAATGGCACCAAAACGGGTGACCAGGTAGTGGTACCTAATATGCTTACGGAGCAACTGGTAAGGATGGCACATGTTAATGCCTATTTTGGGCACATGGCCACGGAAACGTCCATTGCCAGGTTGCAAGAAGTATTGCATGGGCCAAGAATGTGTGCACAATGTAAAAATTGGATAGAGTGGTGTGGAATCTGTCAGAAATATAGAAAAGGTGTGAGGAAGGGAGAGGACGAAATGATTTTAGTTCCGGTTGTGGCAGAGCCTTTCAGTAAGGTGGAAGTGGATTTTGTAAAGCCTTTCAAAGTGACGTCTGACGGAAATACGCATGTCTTAAAGGTTTGCGATAGGGAGACTGGGTATCCTGAAGCGGTTGCTGTCAGGGAGGCTAACTCACACAAGGTAGTAAATGAAAGCTTAGTGATTTGTTCAAAGGTTGGGTTCTCTGTGGAACTCCAATCGATTCTTGAAAAACCGTTTGTTTCTGAACGGGCGGCTTGTTTCTTGAAGGAGTGTGAAATTGGCCTTGTAACTAGTATGCCTTATCATTCACAGTCTCAGGCTGTAGAAAGGTTGCACGGAACGAGGGAAGACTGTAGGAGGGCTTTGGATTTGGAGTATCCTGACAAAGGGAATGATGTTTTAGCACCAGCTAAGTTTGCAGGTACGTCTACTTTTTGTGAGACGGCAAACTTCACTCCAGCGGAGTTAGTTCACGGAAGTAAGGTGAGGTTAAAGAGGGAAATCGCAGATGGAAAGAAGGAAAGATGGAAAGATGAGATTGCACAGGTGACTACTAGTATTGAGGTTGGGGTCAATGTCATGGTAGTGGAAGGACAGAATGGAGTGAAAGGGAAAGAGTTATACAGGCGATCTCAGGTGTGGGATTCAGGAGGGAAACCTGGGAAGGTCACGAGCAGACAAGTAAACGGGGAAGCTATTGGTGGCCCTCTGTCTGCAAGGGTAAAGCAAAAGTGTAGGTGCCGAGTTGTAGTGAAAGTGGAAGCAAAATCTGCTTTATTGGTTATAAACACGAAGAAAAAAGTCAAGTCTAGGTTAGGATTGACTGGTGGTGGCTTGCACATGTTAAACAACTATGCAAAGTTGGTATTGCCTTTAGCTGTCAGTGTGAACAAAGGGGCACCAGACAAAGTGGGAGGGGGCAGCAGTTGCGGGAAAGCTTTTCTCAAGCTGCAGTGTGTGCTTGCTTCTCCCAAAGTGTTGTTGAATTCTGTTTCTGACAAAGTTTGCTGGTTGTTGTTAACATGCAAGGTTTACAGTGTTATTGTTAGCATTGTTTGGATATGTGTTGCATGTTTACTTTTTTGCTGGGGAAAGGGGGACAAACGCCCTAATGCTGAGTGTAGGGGGGTTTGCCATGGCAAAAATGTGTTTTCTCCAGTGGTGAACAGTACTTTTGAGTTGGATCCAGGGAGGTGTATTGTTGTGTGTGGTATTTTGTGGTATGGTGTGTTTAGGGTGGCAAGAGAAGTGATGGAGCGAAAAGAAAGTTTTTTTGATGGCTTTCTTGTGGTGTGTTGTAAGCATAAGTGGATGGATTGCTCGTTAAAGAGAGAGTTTCCTGAGTGCTGCAGAGTGTAAAATTGGTGTGTCGTATTTGGTGTGTCAGTGGGGCCGTTTGGTATTGAGATGGTCCTGTTGCCGTGTTGTGGATGTGGAGTGGTGTTGTGGAGTGCAGTGGTGTGTGGCAATGTGCAGAAGAGTGCAGCGGTGTGCAGCAGTGTGCAGAGGTGGCAGTGTGCGGAATGTGTTGTGCAGTGTTGGTGTGTTGTGCAGTGCAGCCAAAGTGCGGTGATGTGTTTGTGCTCAGAGGGTTGGAGATTGTTCTTTGCCTTCTGTACAGCGTTCCAGGTGATATGCATCACTAGTGGCCTGCACTTGCCGTGATTTGTTGTGGACGAATCACAGCGTTGGGTTGGAGGTGTAAAGTTGCCATCTCTTGCTTGCTGACTTGACCGTAATTACCTAATGACTATAATTAGAGCTAATTATGGTGTTCTACTCGAATGATGAAAAGAAACATTGGCCAACTTTGGAATGCCGGGTTTTTGGTTATTGTTCCACGTGAGAGACACGTCCGTTCCTTTTACGGAAAGTGTTTCCATATTTTGTAGCGAGAACTAGCCCTTATATTGAAGATGGTTTGGCGCGAAGAGAGGTCTTTCCCAACAAGAACGCAACAAGGACAGAACTCTATGCACGAACTGTCTTGTTGGACAATTTCTCGATTCATGTGCGGATTGTTAAATGTTTATTTTTGTAAATTGCGTTATGTCAAAGGAAGAAGTAAAGAAGTTTGAATTTAACAAGTCTGCAGTGAACCCTTGAAATTACAATTGACCAAGTAAAAGCTAGTAAGCGAGAAAATTATCCTTGCGTAAACGCGCCCTCATGGCTTCCTACTAGATTGGGATTAACTAGTTCTAGATATATGACGAGTAGAATGACTTTGTGGTTTCAGTGACTGTTTTACCAGGGGGTTGCAACTGTACTAGAAACAGTGCATTCCAAACCTTCGCAATGTGCAGTCCTTCAGGTACTCCGCCGACGCCGGTAACGCCAACATGTCGGAGCTAACTTCCTGTTCTCGTCTGAGTGAGATTCGCGACAGGCCAATCCTACAATCTATTTTTTTTTTAATTTATTGTATTTACAAAATTATTGTAACGCCGTATAAAGAGTGTAACAGCAATTTCAGATTAAAAGAGCAATTAAAAAAACAAAAAAACAGCAGAAACATGGCGACACCCGGTGCCCACAGTTCTCGCCTATGCTCTCACCTGAATGAGATTCGCGAGATACACATCCCATGATTCATCATTCCTGACATAATCACTTCTATGGTGTAACAACATAATCTATCTACTTTTGCAGCAACCAACGAAATCTTAAACGAAGTTTGCCAAAAAAGTGAAAACGCTGAGCATCTTAAAAACCATGCGAACATCAATTGCTAAAATTACAGCTATTGGAAAATTAGTTCAAACTTTTGCTTGTGCTATAGGATAAATTTTGCAAACAGTATCGCAGTACTGTGCGTGTTTGCAGCTGTGCGTGTTTTATCCTAATCGTCGTACTTAAGTTTCCCCAACATTTATGACATATTGTAACCAAATTTGCCCACCATGTTTAGCCCTAATGGTGGTTGTCATCCCATAATCGCAAAGCGGAAGTGTCACTGGTGGCTGCGCCATAAATCGTGAATCGGCTTGTCAGGTAAACACAGTTTGTTATAATTATATCGTTCTAGGTTTTACTGGCAGCGCGATATTAATTACATTGCTGCTAGTTTATTTTAATTATTTTTTTGTGTGCAACAGTGAACAGCAGCATTGCATAAATTAATTACAACTTCTTTATACTGCACGTTAACACCAGATAAAAATTCAAAACTCTAGAGGTTATCGTTTCTGAGAGACAAGAACACACATTTTACATTAGTTCAAAAATGTCTGTGGTTATAATTTAACACTGAGCAGAAAAAAAAATCATTGTAGTGATGGTTACCTTTCGTGGTCTGTGAAATCATCAAATGTGACAATGTTTAAAATTAAAAATTTAACATTATCACATTTTATTTTTACTTTTTTTGCCTTATGCTGCCGACATCTGCATCATAAATAACGTACGATGTATGTGCATGTGTGTTTGTACTTTTTACTCCTCTTGAACTAAGGCAGCTACAAAGATGATAGTACCCCAAAATGATAGATAATTAAATTACGTATCCAGTCAGTGGCGTACCACCGTCCCCCAGCCTCAGGGGTTCTCCGAGAGAAAACAATTATTTATATTAAAAAAAAGGCTCCTGTGTAGTAGACTAGTTTTATTTAATTTGATATAAACTATATTTTAAAAATGACTTTGGAGCCTCCCAGTTCCCGCATCCCCCTTTCATTAAAAAATAAAATATGGTGACCCATAAAAAAACGCACGAGCTGAATAATTTCTCTAAATCAAAACTTTTTTCCAAGTTTTTTTTTTTTTTTTTTAAAGGGACCACTTGACTGGAGTACGAAAAAATTGTTCCTATTTTAACTAGGCCTATAACAAAAATGCAAAAAAAATTTGAAAAAAGTGTGAATTTAGAAATTTTTCCCCTCGGCGTTTTTTTATGGGTCATCCTGTACATTAAGAAAATGGGAGGGGGGGGGACAGGGCTAATTTACCGCCGGCCCCATCTAACGTAGCTAAACACCACTGCTTCCAGTAATTGCTGTAACTTGTTTTGTTGACCCTCAAATACGACAAACCTGCTGTAAAAACTGCTCGTGACTTCAAAGTTGGATCAGGTAAATTAATCGGAAAGAAACCAACTAAACTATATGAAGCTTGGGTCGACGCCTGCAGAGTGAGCCACGTGAACGATATGGCTAGTCCATTGTTAAACTTGAAGGCTCTTGTGCCCTCTCAAGACGTGATGACGTCAGAGTGATGGAACTTTTCTTGCAAGTGATAGTGATGCTAACTTAAAAAGCCAACTTTTGCATAGATAGACTATAAAAAATTCAAAAGCGACATTTTTTTCACTGCACCCAAACGAATGTGCGAAATTTTGCCCATATATTGGAAAGGGGAACCTGGTAAAGTCCTTCCCAATCTGCGTCCGCCAGGTAGGGTGAGAGACCTCTGTGGTCCTTCAGCGGCTACGGAATCTAGTTCAGTCTGTTCTGGGTGTTATATCTCGGCACCCTGCTCGGTGGGTTCCCAGTTCGCATCCCCGGGTTTAGCCCTCTCCTTGCCGGGTTTTTTTCTGCTTGAAAAATATTTTTTTTTGAAAATTGAGATAATTCATCTATATGAGCATTAGTCTGCTTCTGATGATTTAAGGCTCAAAGAAATGTATTATACAAATAGTAAATAAATAAATTTATGCATTGGGGAGCAGTTTTTTCCTTAACGGTAAATAAAAAATAGAATAGACCGCGCAAAAATAAATTAATTGTTTGGTTTATGGGCGAGATTGCAATTTACGGCACCGGGGAACCAGGCATTTTATTTATTTATTTTTTTTTTTTATTTAAATGAGCACATTTCTTTCAAGTGTGTGTCTAACCCTAACAGATAAAAGAATAAGTTGTTAGACTAAAAAATATTTATTCTGCTAACATGTTTTTATGTCATCTAGTATTCAATGGTTTTTAACTTTTGTCAAATAACTTCTTAGTGGTTTGAGCTAGAGGCTTGAAATAGAGGCTTGAAATTATCACCACTGAAAATCTTTTTTTTTCGTGCCGATTACAAGCGTGTAGAGTGGAATGTCAAAAACGGTCAAAATTTGGCAAAAGATGATTTTTAGCGGCCAGACCAAGATTCGAATAACAAATTTTGACCCTCGACCATTTAAGGCACTTAATAAAAACGGATGCAAACCTATTTACGTTGCCTTTTGGATTTAAGTTTCAGACTGCCTGAGATGGGAATTGAACCCACGACCTTTGAAACCAAAAGCTGAAGTCCCACCGCTAAGCCGTACCGCAACGGGTCCTTAAATTAATCTGTAAATTTAAGGCATCCGCACGCACCTATAAACCAAACAATTAATTCTGCATGGCCTAATAAATTAATGAAAAAATAAATAAAAAGGTAAAGGATCTTCACTTACTTCTAAAATAATAGAACACACCAATGATAAAACATGCTGCAGAAATGTAAACTGCATTTAGCTTCATTTCGTAACTTGTAAACTCTATCAGCGCGAAATGCAAACTGCCGCCAAAGCAATGATGTCATAAGTTCGTTGGTTGGAAATGTAACGAACTCGGCTGCACTTCATTTCAAAAAACAGGAACTGTGTAGCGTGTCATTAACATAGGTCAGCACAAAACTGCGTCGTTTGTTAATACACTTTTCTGGAACGATGGGATGAAAACGGCACTTGACTTCCCGTTTGGTTGGTGATATGATTCCATATTATGACGATCTCATACAGCCATGCGTAATCCTACTGATACGTTAAAGGTGAAGACCCGTACCTTGCAGGTCAATATTTGTCAATATCATAGCCACTATGACTAGGCGTATAGGGCTCCACATTTTGGGTGTTCGGAGTTACCGGCCCTGGACAGTTCGTACCCGGAGTTTTTGTTTCACGGACGATTCACTACGTTTTTTTTCCCAAGAGACAACAACCTACAGTTCTAATAGCAAACATACACGGAGTTTGATCATTCGTATATCCAGGCAGCAAGTTTGCGGCAGTTTTATTAGGGTGGCTTTAGGATGCTTAGTATTTAGGCAGTGAGTTTCCGGCAGTTTTGATTGGGGAGGGGGGCTTTAGGATATTTCAGCGAAAGTTTAGGATGTACGAGGGAAAGTGGAAAGCAAGCCAGACAGCGTAAATGATACACTAAAAATAACTTAGTACAGTGAGCCACCTTTATGCACTTACATTTCGTCGGAGTGGCACGACCCGGATCCGAAATGGCAACCCAATTCGTTCCCAGATCACTGACATAGCGCCAGTATCGCTATGGCCGCTCGTCCACTGGCTTGCGAAGCATGCCCCCCCCCCCCCCCCCCAGTTCAGGTCACGTTCTGCCAGATGTGCAGTCGATGCACGGTTCGATAGCGTACATTTTAGGGGACGAAAAGTCCTGGTGATCCAAATTCGTTACGGAAAGTCCGACCTTCAAATTTCAAGAGGCACCTTATACTCAATAGAAAGATTCATGTTAATTTTTAAAAACATTTATTCTTAACAATGTTTCAAATTCAGTCAATTTTCCAGTTAGACTTTCGTCGGACGCCCCATGATGAACTAGGGCTGCCACCATTACATGTTCACATATGTGAACGTGGCGTGAAATTATATTTGGGGGAGGGGAAGGGCAGTTTTGCCGAGGTTGGGGTATAGGGGAGAGCAGCTACCCCTACAACTTTGATCCTCCCTCTTCTCTCTCCCCTACTCCGTCCCTCTTTTTCCCTTCCCTCCCTTACTTTTTTCATTCCCTCGCTTTTTGCGACCAACTCCCCCACAATTTTTCTCCCGGATAGTTTCAATTTTAATTTTCTACTACGAAACAACTTTTCGTCGACCGATAAATGCAGTTGCGTATTATCTCGTGAAAGTGAATTGTTGATCTTGTTGCTTTGTTTGTTTGTAAAACGCATTATTATTCAATGTGAAATCCAACACACATTGGCCCCGATGGTGAACTCCCGTTTCGCCAAATCCCGTTTCGCCAAAAGGAAAGCAGATTAACAGCTTTTACCTCATGGGCCAATCCCGTTACGCCAAAACGTTTTATAAAATTTTGTAAATTTACGTACACGATAATGTAATACCTTATTTCTATTTAAGGGGGATTTAAAAGGCAAACATTTAACAGAGACAAGCAGTGACTAGGACCAATTGACTTATTAACGTTTTGAAAACTGGCAATACAGGCGGAAAAACGAGTACTTTAAATATTGTTTAGAATGCTTGGTCGTCACTATGTCAATGCCAAGGTTCTATTCTAAGAATAGTTAGTTATACTCAGGATGGTTACCCTTTCCCAAACGGGAATTCCCGTTTTGCAGAATCCCGTTTCGCAAGGTAGAATCAAAATGTTCTTCAAAAATGTAACATTGCATTAGTTAAAAGAGGCATGCCTAATTGGAAGTAATTTTGTGGTTAGTTGCGGTTTCTGATGTTGTGTGTTTAGCCGCAGCGAGAGCAGCAACGCACGTAATTTGAAACAAATTATTCTGCAAAACGGGTGTTTGTCTATAAATGTCTGACCATTATCATGTTATAAATGTTCGTGTTTAAATGTTTTAAATGTTTCGTGTACCAAAAATTTTATGACCGGTATTTGGCGAAACGGGATTTGGCGAAACGAGATTGGCCCCTGAGGCAAAAGCTGTTAATCTGCTTTATTTTGGCGAAACGGGACATAACTACCCCGATTGATACTTTGTTGGATGGCCACCTGGGAATCCGGGTGCTACAGACATAGGGCCTTAGGGCTTCGTCGGGTAGATGACACTTGGTTTCTTAACAAATTCCGATTGAATTTCCTCAATTTCCGGCCAAAAACATACCAGGTTTTCGATTTGGAAAAAAAAAATCCTTCTCATAGTTGTACTTGGTCAGCATGCAGAATTTCATCAAAATCGGTTCAGTAGTTTTGACGTGATGTTATTTCAAAGAAACCTCAATGATTTACTATACATAAGGAGCTATGTGCTGGGCTTCACTCGCTCTACTCCAATAAAATTAGGAATACTCGAACATTTTAATTTTTTCTTCTTTTATAAGGAACATTTTATTTAGGATTTTATATCGCTATAAACAAAATTTGTAACGTACTTTGTCATCCAGTCTGGAATAGGTGTAGTTATGCCACTTCAGTTATGCCATACTTAGCTTCAGAATATGTGCAAGCAAGATTCTCATTTAGCTTTTATTAACCATTAAAAAAAAAAAAAAACTTCTTCCACTTAAGATGCGTTGCAGTTTGATAAAAATCGGGGACGGACTCCTCCATTCCATTTTGCAGCTGAAATGTAAATTTACAAATACAGGTATGAGTTACCACTGCTATAATTGCACTAAACAGATTCCACACGGTCAATATCTCCCATTTAAACAGGCGACCAAGCAGAGCTGGCACACTAGGAGTAAGTTCCAACCGGTTGCTCGTCTGGATCATTTGGAGTTTAACTTGAATGTCATTTCGTTCTGTTCTTTACATAAACACCGTCATATTCTAACTGGACATATCGTCTGTATCCGTGAATCTCCATATGTTGTCGTATGAACTCACAGCCTTTAAGACACTCTATCAGAAAGACGTGTATGTCTAAAGTGGATAAATCCATGGTACGAAGTACCGGCAGTTCATAGGTCTCGATATCTAAAGAAAATAAATCCACAGTGGGTGTGCCCAATGCCGATAATATGGACGTTATCGGAAAACAAGGAACGGTGAAATACTTGTTGGGTGACGTGTCCGTCAAGTTTTTCTCCTGAACGATTTGACTTCCCCATCCATCGTTGGAAAATGTAAGCTGAAATTAAAGAAAACCGGATTGGTGTTTCCATCTCATAATTACTAAGAAAAACAAATGGATTTCATCAATTTGGACCAAAAACAGCTGAGATCTACCCCAAAACAAAACTTGTTAAGGATTCCCGCCAATTAAGCTTTTCGGCCGTGTGAAGTCGTGATATCAAACGCCAAGCTCTTTTGCCAAGCTAATCCCACCGACTAAGACTTCAAATGACGTTAAATGAAATAATTGAAAATTGCGCAGTAAGCAGTTTTCATGTGTTTCATATAACCTTCGAACTATTACTCGGTGGGATTAGCTTGGCGAAAGAGCTTGGCGGTTGATATCACGATTTCACACGGCCGAAAAGCTTGGCGGGAATCCTTAACACAAGGTTTGTGTTGGGGTAGATGTATTTATTTGTACAATATCATGTTGCAGCTTATACGCGTAGAACAATACCACTAAAATTACTTATACAGTTGGAGTATTTGCTTAATTTATCCTTAAGCTATAGCCTTATAGTTTACATAAATTTCTAATTTTTTTACTGAATAAAAGAATAGAATAGACGTTGTCGGCCAGTAAGCTAAACAACCCGAGTTGCAGATGTTAAGTAGAAGGAACCACCATCATTTCGGTTGTTTTTTGCCGCAGGAGGGAGGAAACCGGAGTACCCGGAGGAAACCCTCGTACAACGGGCGGGAAACAACGGGAGAAAAACCCGTACATATACACTTCCTTTAGCCAGGATCGAATTTGTACGAAGCCAGAGATGTACAGCTGGGACCAAGACACCTATCGAAACTGACACCCGTGCACCCCACTTCAGTTCCAGAGACGTAAACCCGGTTAGAGTTTCATGAGAATCCGCGAGAAGCGAGCCACCCCCAACCAAGTGATCCCACCCTCGTCACCAATTGTAATGTTCCCTCCGGAACTTGTAGGTTCTTAGAACTAAGTCATTATACCCATTAAATGATAGGCAGACTAACACTTGCTAATGGACTTTATTAACTGTGTGCTGTACAGTTTTATACCTTTATGGGTCATGCGATTATCCAGGTGATTATCCACAGGATGTAGGGTGGCGACAAGCATGGACAGACTGATTAAGCTATGTAGTGGTTAAGGTCAGCTGAGGAAGGTGAATACTGTTGGATGCGACCCTCACGGAGTGGCTTGCCACAAATAACGACAAGCCACGTTATCGATCGTCATCAATTGCTCAACCCCCCTCTAGTATTACGCCATTTTAACTTAACCCCCTCCCCTCCCCCCAAGAGGGTGTGTCTTCCCTGTATTTCCCTGTTTTTTTCTGAGGACTTTTTTTTATGGGAGGGGATTTTTCATCCTTTTACTGGTATAACGATGCTTACGTCATCAACTGGTCACCTCCCCCCCCCCTCTCCCACTCGTCATAAAACGTCTCCAGGTGGCAAACCCCCTTCCCCCATCCCGATGACGCAATACTCGAACGTCCCCCAAGGCACTGGTCTCCGAGCCGGGAGGGCGCGCGATCGAATCGTTTTGCCGACGTAAGTACATGTGCTTTAAAAAAAGACCTCACTGAAGTGATTAATGACAGATTAATGATCTCAGAAATCTCAGAAACCCCTTCTTCAGTTTTATTCATTTACAAATTAAATTCACAAATCTTACATTATAACATGGCAATAGCAAAAACGACGACAAGAATAAACTTTACAATGAAAACGGGCGAGCGTGTCAATTCTTTGCCCAGAAGTTGAAACTGGAACAGTGTTATAGTGAGTTCACACGGAATAAGGTTTGCGTGCCGCGCCGTCTCATGCCGCGCGTAAGCGAGCCACAACGGCCGCTACGCAACAACCGGCCAACCCGGGCCAGCTCGGGCGGACGCTGCTCGGCATGCTTTAATTATTCCGTCTGAAATCCGAACGCACTCCGTGCCGCGCTGCTGCAGGGTTGCCAGCGGTTCTTACACACAAAAATATCGAAATTATCGACCATTCCATCATAAAATATCGACCAAATATCGACTAAATATCGACCGAATATCTATCGAATAAGACTTCGTTAGACATAAACGAACTGAAAAAATGAAAAACCGCAAATGCAAGCAACAGCAGTCACCAAGATACATGATAACGTTTGGTCTACGGTTATCAAAAAAACAAAACAATTGGTTTGTACGGCCGATTCCTCCACCCCCCCCCTCCA
>JAHWFP010207625.1:0-13595 GCA_023313725.1 Lithobius niger | reverse complement strand
GCAAGTTACAATTTTACGTGTTTTCACAAGAAAGCTTTTAGTTGTAAGCAACAAGAAATTTCAATTATAAATTCCACTACTGAATTACGGTTCCAGTATAAATCAACTTTACATATAGGAAGTTAGCTTCAGGTCTATTTCAACCTCCCAATTTCAACAGCAAGTTATAAATCGGGTTTACAGTTTAGTGGTAAGAACTGCACCTTCAAATCATACTAAACTTCTTATTAAATCTGGACTAGTTCTGCCGCGATTTACTAGTTCTGACTAGTGGATTGACTAGTTCTGGACTAGTTCTGCGACAAACACTAGCAATTTAAGAAGACTTTTACTTAAGTTATTCACTAAAATAAGTAAGATGACTTGGTTTTAGGAAGGGAACCACCCTGACGTTATGGTTAACTTAGACTAGAAACTGCCGATAGAACAACTGCTTGGCGGTAGCGGATGGGTCATTTGGCGGGGAAGGCAGAGGTGATGGGGCTGCAAGATGTAGTTCCTGGATGGAAGGTGAGTGATGTGACGTGGTGGAGGGTGGACGGGAAGGTGACGTGATCCCAACTGTGGATGGCGCAGTGTGTCGGCGTCGAGTACGGGAGCGGGCCTGATAGTACGCCCGCAAAGGAGGTGAGGACAGAATTGGGGAGAGCTAGTTATGGTGCGTGCGGAGGAGGGCGTAGCTCAACTTCATAGGATAGTATTTCCTGTTCAAGACCTTTAATTCAGCGGTTAAGGTCTCGTTAGATGCTCTTAGTAACGCATTTTCTGCCTGTAACTTGTCCGCATTTTCAGCCGTCTGTCGCAGGGTTGGTAAGTCTGTTAAAGCGAAGGGTAGAGAGGCATATTGGATAGAGAAATGCTCCGCAAATTTTGAGAACGAAATTGATATTGAAGTTTAAGTCCTCCATTTCCTTGACAGATAAATGTAGCCTTCGCATGAGTGCTTCTCGTAAGATGGATGCTGCAGGGAACGGAACGAGTTGAAGCGGAAGCACAGTACCTTGGGACTTCGTGTCGAAACGTGGGGGGTGGAACAGGCAGCGGAGGGTGTTTCGATGACGAAACTCTGCTGGATGTGAAACGCAGAAAGGATCCTCCGCGTGATCACCAGCGACGGGAGGCATATTGTGGTGATGTGGAGGTGCGAAGGGAAAACAAGTCGTTTTGATTTAACACTCGTGGTAGTAGGCAAATTAGATTTTTAGAGAGTGTAGTCCAGAACCTCCGGCAATCGCTGGCACAGCGTCAGGCGCTGGGAGTTTCGGTTTTAGGGGAACGTGGAGGCAGAACGGTGCTTTTCGTTTTGGTGGCTTCTGCGGCGTGATGTGCGAGGTTGGAGCATGATGTGTTGCCTCAATAGGGATTACCGAAGGATCAGAGTCCCCCAGGAGCAGAGCGCCTGGCACGGCTGAAATGGACGGGTCTTGGTGAGTAACAAAAGTTAAAGTCATCGTCTGCAGGAGGAACGGGCGGAGGCGGTACAGGAGCCGGAGGAATGGAACGAGGAGGCTGAGTGTCCAGAACGGTAGAGGGACCAACGTCCCCAATGGAAGGCCGTGGTGCTGAAAGAATGGAAGAAAGCCAGGGTGAAGCGTAGGTAGAGACTGAAGTTTTACTGTTTGGAATGTTCAACGGAAGAGTTCAAAGAGCATGTACATGGGATTAAGTGAGTGGCTCATTGGACTGTTAAGTTGCGGAACGTCCCGAAGGTTGGGAGAAATGCGATGAAAAATCCAGAGGAGTTAGTTGCAGTCCTACAGAAGAGGCCACTGTGGCAGCAACTTGTCGTGCTATGAGCTGGAGTTGAAGACAGGCATATCGTCCCTTGTCCGAGAGAATTCCTCGGAAAACAACGTAGGTCCCGCGTCGACGGAGGCTGGCTGCAAAGTATTGGAGATACGGCTGTAGTATCGCAGGGTGCTGGAAAGGATGGCTTGGAAAGGAAGGGATTCGGAGGCGGAAGCGATTGTTCCAAAGAATCTGGTTCAGTTGTCAGTTCAAGAATGGCATGGCCGCATGAGAAACCATGGATGGGATTAGACAGAAGGGAGGTACCTTGTTTCAGTTAGTCGCGGTGGTTTGTGCTAAGAGGATGGCAGGGATGGAGGGAGATAACGTGAGGGACGTGATGCTGGTGGTCCTAATAGAGGCAGGTGCATCATCCCTTGCTACAAACCGAGGCCTTGTAGGAGGAAGAACGTGATGCTGCCGTTCACAACGGGAGCAAGTCTTCCCCCCCCCCCCCCTGTCAGACAACAAGAACCAGTAGGGGGAACGAGGAGTGAAATGGGGAACGTGAAGCCGTTCCCTAAAGAAAGCATACATTCTTCAGGGACAGGATAGGAGCAACCACAGACTGGTCCGGGCAGGTGGAACGCGGAACATCGTTGCTCGTCGGCCAAGTCGTTACATGGAATTAATCCGTGTAGTTCGAACAGGAACGATGCATGAGCCGACCTGGGTAGGAACCAAGAGCCCACCCCAAACACCGGTGGGTGTGAAGGGGCCCAAGGAACGAATGGGATGTAGGGTGGGACGTGGACCACAGGCCGGACGGAGTGTCTCCGAATAGTTCTTGCCAAAGACGATGGCAGACAAAGAGACGAGCCGAACTGCCGCGTCCGACGGTATTTATATGATGGAGGCAGCGGCTGTGCAGACGAATGCGCAGTAAGGTCGTGATGCGGATGAATATCTTCGGACTAAGTAGAAAAGCGGAACAGCCAGTAGAGAAGAAGAATGTTTCCAATTGGCAGCAGAAGTCAATGGAACTAGAGAAGGCACATCCTAGAGGTTCGTAAGCTAGAAGGAGGCTAGGCAGGAAATGCGCAGTAGGTCCTGGTTGTAAGAGGTAGCAAGTGCCTCTCCTCCCTGTCACAGGCCGAGATCCGAAAGGAGGAACGTGGGACTACATAATGCTGTCGATCCTAGTTGGGCACAAATGCTCCCTCCTTCGCAGGGACGGAGGGATGCAGGAACGGAGGGATGCAGGAACGGAGGGATGCATGAACGGAGGAACGTACTTTAGAAAAAGGACGAGTGGGCTGCATCGACCGAATGTCTAGTAGAGAAGGCGGCTGTGCAGTAGGCAGAGCAGACGGTGGCAGTGCGGAGGGAACCGAGAACGACGATCGTCAGAACTGATCCATGCACCGCCCTAACGCCACGACGACACAAAGTGCCTTGGGCTAGGGGCCAAGAGGAACGGCGGTGCAGAGGGGCGGTGGAAAGAAGTGAGCAGGAACGAAGGTATCTTCCATCCATGGGACGGTGATATACGGAAGGAGATGGAACCCTGTGTAGCGGAACGGCCGTGTCATGTAGGAACGGAGGAACCGTTCATCCGTGTAATGTCGGCATGCGGAACGTCCCTTGGTTTCGAGAAACCAGTGGGAGGCAGAACGACCGTGTCATGGGGACAGCCACCACTGGAGTGAAAATGACGGTATCGTCCATCTTGAGGGACGGTAATATGCAGAGGGGAACGTAGAACGCTATGCGGAACGTCGATGGGGATGCTCAGAGAGCGACCACGCGTGGCGATCGCCCTAGGAGAAATGATGCCAACGGAACGCTACGCCAGGGCTTATATAAGCAGACCCAAGCACCGCGCATGCGCAGTACCGTACGAGCCTGGCAGGGAAGACAACTTTCAAGGTTATACGGGAATTAATAGCTCAAAAGGGGAAACTGCTATTAAAATAGGTAATGTATCTTTTCGTCGGCTATAAAAATAAGGTTATTTTGTTTTTTTTTGTGGGGGCAATGAAAAGCCAAAATAGCGATTTTAGCATGAATTACTGAATGTCAGTATTTTGCATATAGTAATAAACAAGTATTACCTATTTTCTACACTAACTTCTATCCAGGGATGGAGTTTTCTATCGGAAAAGTCGGCGATAATGTAGTCATTCGCGTTAAGTGATCTGGATTCAATCTAGTATTAATAGAATGTCTTTGTTCTCATTTATTCACAAATTTAGATTATTGTATAGTCTCTCCTCCAAAATCTAATACAATTCACAGCTAAAACTAATTTCTAACCATACAAACTTTTGGTAACACAAGCGGATCAAGATCGCAAACAAGATTAGGCCTACGCGATCCATCATTGACATGCATGATCTGAATTCAGTCTAGCAAAAACACAGTGCCATTATACCCATTTATTCACAAATTTAGTTTATTAGATCGTCCTCCTTCTAATATCTAACATAATTCAAACTTTAAACTAATTTATAATCACCACCAACATTCAAAGCAACAACACGATTCACGACCATGAAGCACATATTCTGTTGACGCAAATTTTCAAAAACGTGATCCGGCTGACGCCAGAGATCTGGAATGGCCACGTAAGAAACATTAACGTGATCTGGCATGGCCTTGTAAAAAATGTTACTTGCTTTCCGTTCGTGAATGGCGTTATTTTGAAGGTTGGTGATGATTATAAATTAGTTTTAACTTTGAACTACGTTAGATATTGGAAGGATGAAGTATAATAAACTAAATTTGTGAATAAATGAGAAAAAAGGCATTGTTTTTGCTAGACTGAGCCCGGATCATGCACAACAATGATAGATCGCTAGGCCTAATATTTCCGACTTTCCCGTGATGACAAACGCAAAATTTGGTTTTGTTAAATGTATGAAGCCTTTAGTTAATTATGCCACAGAAAAACAAAGATTTTGTGGATGAAACGTTGACTTCGTTAAAATGTAATTTTAGTTAAATTTGCCACAAAAAATGGATGATTTTTAAGGGGGGGGGGGGGCATAAACAACAGTATATGACGATTTTTGACCTTCAAGCATTTAGGGAGCTGGGCGTTAGCATTAACTGGGCGCTTAATACACGATTTACGGTAGTCTTGTCATTAAATTATTTTGGGACATGTGGCAATCAGAATTATGACGCAGTTGTCTTATTTTACCCACAATAAAAAATAAAACCATAAAAAGAAATGGCGCGGCAAATTCAGCAATTAGATAAAAAAAAATGGTCCTTGGATGAAAATATAAAATATAAATCTTGTTATTAAATAATTTTGGGACACGTGGTCATCAGATGTAGTGTCCTTTATATTCGTTTCTCGTCAAAAAGTCAGTACGGTACTACGGGGTCGAGAAACAATTTCATTTTTTTAATGGCTTATGAAAAAAGATTATTTCTAATAGGATTTTTAATGATTTTTTTTGTTTTTGTTTGTCCAAATAAATTGGCAGTGGTTTGAGCTGGAGGCTTGTAACTTACACCATAAAAAAGCTCTTTCCAAGTTGATTAAATGGTGTATTGGAATGTCAAAAATCGATCAAAATTTACCAAAAATATGAATTATAGTGCAATCAGAGCAAAGCAAAAAAATTTGACCTGTGATAGTTTAAAGCACCCACACTTGCTTCTAAACGATACGTTTAATTTTGCACGGCAATTTTTGCTGGGTGACAGGGAATACAGCAGCAGTGGATGGCGCACCCATGCAATTAGGCCTATTTTTCAGTAAATTGGCGTACATATTTACAATAGTGAATATTTACTAGATAATCTTTACTACCCTGAACAGCCAAAATAAGCCCATATGCAAAGAAATATTTATCTACAGCACGAAATGATCAGAAAATCACAAGGAGAACACCCTGGTTCTATCTAAGGGCGACTGGCCGAACTAGCAATTTTATAGCATGTTGATACAGGCAATTCTTCCAGTCATAAACTCTTCTAAACCTACCCAACCCATTATTATTAAGTGTGATATTCGCAAAAGATTCACAACGATGTTCCTTTTAGTCGTTACTTCCCAAAATTTTACATTTCCCTGAACTGAAAGGACTTCACAAACTTTTAATGCAGCCAATATTTGAGCTTCAATTTTAATTTCAATAGGTTGTATGTCACAACAACTCCGGATTTGTGTTGCTGCAGGCTTCCCTTTTCTTAACATGTTTTCTTGGCTGCAAATTCTGATTTCTGCCCCATTTTGTGTAAGTTTAAGTTCTTTGAGGAAGCTCGTAAGGGTACAGCAGTGTACATTCTCTACAGAACTTATACTATTTTCGTAAAATTTCCTTTACAATATTTACAGTATGACAAATTAATATTTCGATAAAATTAGAATATTTTACAAATTTTGTCACAATTGGGAGCTCTGGCATTTTCACTTACCTTCTAACTTGTACTGTCCTTCTGGAAGAACCAAATGAAACCAAGCATGATTTGGTGTGAGAGTAACGTTGCGGTTGGTTCCGTACAATTGAAGCTGTGCCGATGGTATGGGACGCCCACTCAAGTCGACTATATAACCTCGCACGCCTTAAAAAAACCACAAAATTTTTTAAAGGCATTCACAGGCAAACATTACATTAGGTTTAAAAAAATCAGTTGAAATTTACCTTGTTGCATGCCATTCAGATACGCCAAGAGTGGGGGCAAATTGTCTTTCCAGAGAGTAACCAAATCACTGTCAGTTGGATAGTTGCAACAACTGACGTGAGCAGTTAGCTATAAGTCCCATGAGAGAAAGCATCTGGTTATAATCTTGATCACTGAAATGGGTCTAACCTCTCCTTATTTTTATGTCATCCCACAGAAAATAAAAACCTTTAAAACACAGTACAGGTATGCCACAGGGATTTCAGCAGTTTCACTAAACATATTTGCATTAAAAAAAAATCACGAAAAATACAATCACTGTGTTTACTGTGAAAGGAACCATCAAATTTACTGGACAAATTTCCGAGTGGGCGAATGCAGCTCTGAAATTTGTCCGGCAAATTTTAAAAGAATTTAAGAAAAACCAGTAAACAGTATTTACCATATATACTACTGTGGTGATTAGATGACAGTATTGTTGGAAAGTTACGCTAAAACTACAATTGAACAATCATTAAAAGTCTACTTACATTTTGGGTGAATTATAAACAGTGTCTCTACCGTAAATTGTGTAGTAAATGTCCAGCTAAAGCTAACGCCCACCCCCCTAAAATGCTTTAATGTCAGAATCACGAAATAGTGGCGTTAATGTCTGTCATATATTGAGGAAGGGCGAGGTTTAATAAAAAAAAAAAAGGACGTGATTGAAACGCTGAACTTTGACAGGTTTACTATCGACCACTTTGCATATTCTACAGCTACGGGGTTCGCACCCGTGGATACAAGACATGACGCGACCTATAGATACAAATGGTGGTGCCTCCACAGTATAGGAAAGATCCATAGTATAGGAAAGATCCATAGTATAGGAAAGAAGGCCAAGAACACTAAAAGAACCATTACAAAGTTTAACACTGCAAATAAAGGAAATACACAGGGAAAGAAGGAAAAACTAAATGAGATGGAAAATGATGTAACGAGGGTTCGTATTTAAGTCACATAGTCTGTCAGTACCTTGGGGCGTTTCTTGATCTTCTCGCTGGGACGTCTAGTGGCTGAGGGGCCCAGGTGCTTCATGTTGGGATTAGCACGCATCTTTTCATTTTCACTAGAAGCACTCTTATCGGGCTGTGTGCCGGAATTGTCTGGTTTCACTTTAGGCCTTAAATGTAACCTGTTTCTAACTAACTTGGCACCATTAGCACATTTTACCAAGTAAGACCTTGGGGCTGGCCCCACACGTTCGATGGTGCCAGATGACTACTGTTTCGAGTCTGAGGTTTCTTTATACCACACTTCCTGTTTGAACATCAGTGGAGGAAGAGTTTTAGTGTGAGCATTTGCGTACTCGACTTTGCTTTGGGACCGTAGAGAAGATGCTTCAATATGCTCTCCTTCCTTTTTCCAGTTCAGCCGTCAGACGTGACACTTTGGTGCGTATTTAGCGGCACAGAAATAACTGAGAGGGAGTAAGACCATTACTGAGATGGGTAGCGTGACTTGTCATGAGGACAGATGTAAGGGTCTTCTTGTCCACCCTGGCCTTGATAAGTTGATGTTTAAAGGTGCCAATTGCACGTTCAACGAGGCATTTGACTTCGAGTAGCGATGACTGCTTGGTCGCCACCGATGCCCCAGTCTTGGAGGAATGAGGCGAACTTGTGCGAGTCAAAGGGCGGGCCCCCAGGGACACCAGGGACTACGGATGCAGAGCACCGTACCTTGCGAACAAAGGTTCTAATACATTAATAGCAGCCGTTGCTGTCTTCGAGGTTAGCCTGAATGCTTCAACAAATCTAGAGAAATAATCTATGACAACAATGTATTCACCATAGCACGCTTTTAAAAATTCTCCCCTATTTTCTGCCACGGATATGTAGTGGTTTCTCTTGGCAAAAGTGGTTCAGATTGGTTGTTGCCCTGGAATTGACGACAGACTTGGCATTACGAAATCATTTCGTGAATATCTGCAGAGATGCCTGGTTAGAACACCGCTTCGCAGCAGTTGCTTTGCACGCTACAATTCCTCTGTGTGTCTCATGAATTGCTAGTAGGATCTATTCGCGCTTTGCATGTGGAATTACAAGACGTTGTATGGCTTGATGACCGTTGGAGTCCTTAATCAGCTTTGTTTACTTCTGACACCATGTCATGTATTGAGGAAATGCGAGGTTTAATAAAAAAAAAAGACGCGATTAAAATGCTCTTGATAGGTTTACTATCGGCCATCTTTATTAATAAAATCGAGTTGTCGCGTCAGATGGACGCAACGAGACGGCCACACGACGGCCGACGGCCGCAAGTAAACACCCGGATCAACAGTCGTAGCGCCATCTCTTGATAGTCAACGCAAGCGAACGAAGCAATATGCACGACCGGGATGTAGTGGCTATACTTGCGTGAATGTAGCACGAACCGTTGTCTCAGCATCTACGGCAGCTATCGTTCGACGCCTACAATTATTATTTACGACAAGTCAGATCAAGCTGTATGGATTTGTTAGCAGTTGTGTTGTAAACAAAAGACAGCATCTAATTTTTAAGTTTAAAAAGAAACAATCGGGATTTTGAGTACGAAACTGCTCGGTGTTTTAGAAAAAAAATGCTTGGCTATTTCAGTGACTTGAGTGATCAACGTGGTAGCCTAACTGCATAGCGTTATGTCATGGTTATGTTCTGTATGACTTTGTAATGTTTGAATAAAGTTTTTAATTCGTAATCACATCATCACTACTCAGTACTCACGCGTTGGTTGCATAGTGCAAGTGCAAGCGATGCGAAGCCAAAAGATGCTTTAATCATCAACACACGGGTTTTCCTTTTATTTATTTTTCAAAACGTAGCTGTTCCCATGGCTTAACATAGGTATTTTTGTTCTTTAAGGCTTAATAGAAACAAAGGTGTTTATTTCCATTTTGCCCCCACCTCGGCTCCACGTTACTAAGGGAGACGACTGATGACTTTTTATTATTTCTTTTTGCCCTTTTTCCCGTTTGGCAGTAAATCAGTCCGACGGCCAGATTTTTATAGCCAATCAGTTCTTTTTTATTTACTTATACCCCGTTTGGCGTGTGACGTTACAAATTAGTAGCTCCCAATATGCCGCTAACGAAGAATATGCCGATGTCTGGGGTCTGTGTCATCATCATATTCCTCCGCATTTTCCCAATCCCGCAACCCAGCATCAGAAAATGGTCCTCACTCCTCTCCCACTCCCCCTCCAGTTGTGCTTGGTAATTGAAAATGTTGACGTAAATAAATATTTTCTCTGGGTGGGAGCAAATTTTATGCTTCCCTGCTAGAAAACGTATGACCACTTCGTTTGTGCTAGCCACTTCATTTGTACTGTACTGCAAACCAACAGCAGCAGTGCAAGGCAAAAGTCAAAAGTCAACAAATCGCAACACATGGCAACGCCAACACAATCAGAGCTGCAGCTAGCATTTTTCAAAGGAAGGGGTGCAAGAGTAAAATGTAGAGCCCCCAAAACTAAAGAATTTTGGGTTCATGATTGTGGCCTATTTTATAGTGGTTTTTGCTATGTTAGCCTAAGTTATCAAGCTCCTAGCTAACTACCGATGCGGGGGTATGAACCCCCTCCCAGTGAGTGTGGGTCCAACGATAACAGGGGGTTGAATGGCATAATAGTGAGCATTGGCTTCCTGCCATCACTGACCTTTACAGCCTTTATTAAACATACAGGCCACACATCAGGTTACAGGAAGTTGCTGTGGTGGCCAGCAAATACAACTAAAGGGAGTGCCTCAATAATGGAGGCACACCCACAACACTTAGGACACAAGTTTTATGTAAAAACTTTCGGCCACCTGTTTTGAATTTTGGGCCCCCTTGCCTTCTGGGCCTGGATGCCTTGCACCCTTTGCATCCCCCTTAATTACGGCTCTGAATCAATCACTTTACTGCCACTTACATATAAAGAACTACACCAAACCAACCCCGTGATGGAAACATCACGCCATCATTACAACACCCGTGCGTAGCACGGGCTTACATCTAGTTCTGTATATTCTACAGCTACGGGGTTCACACCCGTGGATACAAGACATGACGCGCCCTGTATAGACACATAGTGGCGCCCCCACAGTATAGGAAAGAAGGCATACGTAACAATGCCCACCCCTTAAATTGTTGGTTTTCTGCAGCAAAATTAAATAAGCTAAATGCTCAGAATAAATATAGTACTGCTTGCAATGCATACTGGCCCCTTCTCCCTCCTTTGGGTGATAGAGGACTCACCTAGCATGCAGGCCAGGCTCCTAGCATGCAGGCCTGGACTCTCTCCCTATGCCTCTTACCTTCACCACAGCAATTAAAAGGATGTAAAAATTGGCCTTTCACTATCAGAAGCTTTGAATGATAGATGTCCAGAAGGGTTATATATCCAGAATTGCGCCGATATTCCCCCCCCCCCCCTTTTTTTTTTTTTTTGCCAAATTTAGTGTATAAGCCCATGGGTGTATAATGCATGATTTACGGTAGTAGTCTTATCACCTTCTTTAGAAGAAAAACCTGAAACACTACAACATTCGACGAGCACATTTTGAAAACCGCACTGTGAACCAGTGATCTATACATTTTGTCCGGCCTAACGTCACCTCCAACTCGGGCCTGAGGAAGCGATCAATGTTGGGATAGGAAGGCTCATAAAAGTTCATGAGCGGCACGCCCTCTTTCTGAAACTGGTCGACAGCAAGAGATTCAAGGCTCTGAGGTATGAGTTCTTGAAGGTGTTGGATTACAGTAGGACAGTGTCTCTCCAGTTGATGAAGTGTTGCAGGTTATCAATGCAGTGGAGAGTTATTCCATTTTTTCTGTCTTCCTGTACCGCTACATCTTGGTTCTCCTCCAGGCCGGAGCTGGAGGTGAAGCTAGACCAGAAGCGGAAAGCCTAGAGACGCAGCAAAAGCGAAATAGATAGAGCAGTGGTTCGCAGCGCGATTTTCAAAATAAGATTGACGAACGTTTTAGTGCTTCGTGTATTTCTTCTGAAGAAGATGACAGGACTACTACAGACACTGTATTTATCACTAATCGCCCAGTTAATGCTAATGCCCAGCCCCGTAAAATACTTTAAAGCCAAAATCATGCAATACTATTGTTAACTCATACCCCTTAAAAACTTCAACTTCCAGGGCCACCTGGTTGAAGTTGGTTTTTATTGCCTACTGAAATATACATTACCTGGTCTTTTAGCATATCCTTCCTTTGGGATGCTCAAACCCTAGCGAAACTTATTGGCTTCCCTGCCACACTCGAAGCTTCCACTTCTGCACATGTGCGGGTGCAGGCATCCTATAAAAGCGTCCGATCCAGACCATGCTTCATCTTTCTTCCTCCAAGTTGGGACCATGGTAAGTACGAGGGGAGGTCGGGCGGGTAAAGGTAATGTATGGTTTTCGGTACGTAACAAAAACCAATTTTAACCACGTGGCCCGGTAAGTTGACTTTTTTAGTTGCTGACGAAAAAATACATTACCTGATCTTTTAACATATAAGTGGACCTCGTCAAGTATGGCGGTGGGACCATGGTAACGCTTACCTGGCTACGAGCTGGCTGCCCCAGAATCTACTGACTCTATGAACCGTAAGGGTGCGTGTGAAGAGGCGATTATTTGGTCCATGGACTTGGGGTCTGAGCATTGTAGATCGATAAAGGTGTTAGTCGTGGGGCCTTGTGGCTCATGCTGGAGGTAGTCGACTGATGCGCCCAGGCCTGGCGTTGCACAGTCAAACGGGTATAGGCCACAGGCTTGTGGGGCCCACGCTTGCAGCAGTGGACTGGTGGGCCCAGGACCGATTGGTGACTCATGAGGCCAAGCTCGTTGGTAGGCGCCGGCGTCGCCTGCCGTGATCGTGTTAGCTGGAAGTTCCTCTTCTTCTCTTCAGTGTTGGTTCATAGGGTGTCAGTATCATGTCGAACTAGTCTGGTGACGAACATGGATGCTATACATGTTCAGGGTTAAGGCTATTGCAGCTATATATAGTACCTCGTATCATCTCAAGGACGTGCGGCAGTGCTGCTGATGTCCGTGGTTTCTTGTCTTCTGGAAGATCGTGGAACAAGCGTAGGGTGCCAAAGAGTCGCCTCTTGATGCTGAAGTGGTGCTGGATGAGGTTGAAAACTATGGGACTAGAAAATGGTGCCCGTGGACCAATTGTATGATGTTACCCAGTGGGAATAAACGATGGGACTAGAAAATGGTGCCCGTGGACCAATTGTATGATGTTACCCGGTGGGAATAAAGTTGTTGAATGGTGACCAGCTAATGGATCGTCGTGTTGTTTCCTCGTATGTCTTCTCCTTCATCTTTTTGAAAAGGTGGAGTGGCGCAGGAGGACTATAGGCCGTATCTGTATAATGAAGGGCTGGGCTCGTTCATTATGAACGTGCTGAAGTTGTTCATATGACCGTGTGGTGAATGAAGTAATCCATCCATCCAGTGGATGTTGTTGTGTGTGGACAAGTGGACGATAGAAGTGTGGAACCAGTCCTTCAGCCCGATGATGGTTATGTAGAGATGAATTTCTTACCCATAAATAGAAGGGCTCGGGACTAGGACGATCTCTTTGATCAGGCCACTACACGCGGTGCAGGATTACTGTCTTATTGAATGGTCCGAGTAGTGAGTGGTCCCAAAAGGACCTCAATGAAACAGGAAGCGGTGTCAAGCTGCCACACACTGTCGTGGTCTGTGAACGAGCCCAAGACTGTGTAAGGTGACAGCTGGTTGTACTGGAAATTCCGGGATACAAGTCTCCTGCGGGGATGATTCAGCTGTGGATTGTGGTGCTGGGGATATAGAAGGGACCGAACGACGGGACCGAAGTGCAGCTTCCGTTCATGATGTTGAAGAGTCGGAAGGAAACAGTGACTGGACCGAAACCGATGTCCAGTGGACACGTGGGGAGCATTGGGTTGCAGTGTCTGTATGTGCCAGACGGTTTTCTTCTTCTCTGTTTTGCTTAAATATAGAAGATAATGGTAAGAGCCGGAGTATCTTGTGTTCACCAAGGGTAGGTCAGTCTTCAAGATAGCCACTTACTGGCTGAAGCGGTCTACTGCCAATGCTAGTGTGGAGGTCAGAAGAAAACAACCGTTGATGAAAGGGCTGTATTGGCTGCACGAAGGGTGCTCGTAGTATGTCAGAAAGGAACGTGCCATGACCATATAGAGAAGCAATGTCGACGTCCAGGTGGGCGATGCCG
>JAHWFP010207624.1:0-23914 GCA_023313725.1 Lithobius niger | reverse complement strand
GAGCATAACAGAGGTGGCAGAAGTGTACAAAAGACTGGTTGCGATTAGCCATTTAAATTGTTTTTAAATTCATCATTATTACTTTTTTTTTGGGGGGGGGGGGGGGGAGAAAATATCCGGGAAGAAAATTTCCGAAGGAATGATGCCCGAGCTAAGGGGAGAATATGTCTGTGGTGTTTTTAAGGAGGGAAAATCCCTGGAAAAAAAATAAAGAGAAAAATATCTGTAACTCGTTTATTCTAGCGGCACTAATCACCATAGTCTGGGTACAGACGCTGTTTTTGCGCTATGGTGAAGCCTGCCACACGAGGATCGGGATTATTCTCACCTCACTCGCTCGGCCAAGCTTCATGTACGGAGATCCAACTAAAGTGTTACGAGCCGATATCCTGTGAATGGCTAATGAGAGAATAATAATGATAAAAATGCAATGATGGGTGTGATGGGCAGACGTTTACACGAGACATAAAAGGATGACCTTTAACTGATATTTCAAGATCATCCTCGTGCTATCTTCCAAACAAGTTACGATATGGCAAAGAAGTAAATTGACGCAAGGAGACAATATGACCAACAACAACAACAACAACAACAACAAAAAACAGATTCAAAATTCGATAATAAATAAAATAGTTACGATGATGCTTAAAAGCTAACACTGAACATGCTGGCTGCACGGTAGTGAAGCCAACTTCTGGGTAGTTGGCTTCACTGCACTGCAGCCAGCATGTTCAGAGTAAGCTTTTAAACATCATCGTAACTATGTTATTTGTTATCCGATTTTGAATCTGTTTTTTTGTTGGTCATATTGTCTCCTTGCGTCCAACTTTCTTATTTACTTTTTTGCCGTATCGTATCTCGTTTGGAAGATAGCACGAGGATGATCTTGAAATATCAATTCAAGGTCATTCCGTTTTTCTCGTGTAAACGTCCCCCCGTCACACCATCATTGTATTTCTATAATTATTATTCTCTCATCAGCCATTCACAGGGTATCATCTCGTAAGACTTTAGTTGGATCACCCTGCATAGTCTGAAGCCAGACTAGCATCGCCACTTACCTGATGCTGTCGCGACCATTCACATCACAACTAATCTTTGCAGCACGTGATAAACGGTTTTATCGTTTCAGTTTGATGGCTCTGTCATAAAGGTATTGTTTGGAATGAATCATTTCAGAACTTTTAACTTTATGTACGGTGATGACGTCACGCTTGAACAACGTGCGGCCGTTATATCCGGGTAAGCTGAAAACGCACAAGTTCATGGGCCAGACACTTTATCGGTACCAGTCAAAGTGGCAAAATGTTAGCTAAACCGCATGATCAATCATGTAATACGTAACAAATTGTAGTGTGATAACCTTTGATACGAAGCTGATGAATGGTCAGATTGGTGTAAAAAAAATCAAAATTTACCTATTTTTTTTGCTATTTTGGCCCGTCAAAAAGCGCCTGCTACGAAAGAAATGGTTCAAATAAAAGTTGTTTGCGGTGATGTAATCTACAATCATACAAAAACACCATAAAGGTAAAAAGGACCCATCAAGTTTTTGCCATAGAAAGTAGTGATATCAGAGCCAAAATGGCTGCCACCAAGTTTGTTGTCCGAACGGAGGTCCGAACCTAATTGAAGTCATCCATCTAAACTAGAAACGTCACAAAGGTAGTTGAAAGTTGAAAATAAGTGAAAATCAACGGTGCCTGTGGTGCCAGCCCCTAGTAAAACAGGGTACCTTGGTTCCTAACAATGGTAGACCCTTTTAATTACCTTTGATGCAAAGAACACATTCCAAGCTTTCGAATGAACCTAATTGGAGTCATTCATCTAAATTAGAAACGTCACAATGGCAGTTGAAAGTTGAAAATAAGAGAAAATCGGACGGTAACTGCAGTACCAGCCCCTAGAAAAAAACAGTCGTAGCTTGGTTCCTAACAGTGAAAAACCCTTTCAGTTTCCCTTTACACAAAAAAGACATTTGGACCTTTTATAAACCTCACTGAAGTCGTCCGTCTAAATTAGAAACGTCACAACAGAGATTAAACTTGAAAATAAACGAAAAATCGAACAATGCCTACGATACCAGCCCTTATAGTAAAAGCGGTCGTAGCTCATTCCCAAACAACATACAGCATTTCAATTACATTTATTGCAAAGAAGACATTCCCACCTTTCGAATGAATCAAATCGCACTAATCCACCTAAATTGGTAACGACGCAACAGTAATTGAAGTTTGCAATTTTCCAAATTGGACATCTATAGGCATTAAATAAGCCAGATACGGCCGAAAATTGTGAAGTATGGCCGAAAAATAACGGTCACTGAATAATAGGCCAAAATGTCACAAACATGGTATTTTTTTACCTTTTTACCCCAATTCGACTCGTTAAGCTGCTCCGCATCAAAGGTTACCACACCAAGAGTTGTTAAATATTATATGGTGTATCGCAGTATAGGTAATATTTGCTACTTCTGTGGTACAATAAGCTAAATTTCTTTGTCCGGCCCATGAACTAGTCACTTAATTTTGATGACCAACTCTTTTTGATAATCAACAAAAAAATCAACCCCCTATTCTCCAACGTAAAACCAAAGCAAATAAGTACATTCACGACTGGCAATATTTTTCGTACCTACGCGTTAAAGAAAAAGAGAAAAAAAAATTAGCGTAACATTCTTGCTCACGAGCTAGGCCCAACCTGCGCGTGACGCTACACTTGTTACGCCCAACCTTTTTTTTTTCCTGATGATGCGAAAACTAGGTTTCAAAAATTAGGATTCGAAAATTAACATACCTAAAATTACTACTAAAGCCTTTAGCGCGTTTTACATCAACTTATAGTCTATTTAAACACTTAAAATAAGAAAAATACGGCCATAACTGAAACACGAAATTCACAACCGGGAACAGAAAAAAAAACACATTAAATACCAGGATATGGCCTGGTGGTTGATTTTTGTTTTTGTTGCATAACTGAAAAACATACATTACATGATTTTCTTAGCGTATGCTTCCTAGCATTGCTGTCTAAACCCCTGGCTTCCCTGCCGGGCTCGTAGCTTTAGCCGTTGCTGCGCACCCAGCCGTAGCCATGGCGACAGAAGGAGAGAGGGACAATTTTGCTAGGTAAATCCCATCGGGAATTCCTAGGTTCTGTTACTTGCCACAATTGACATTAGTGCAAGACATCACAGGGTCCTTCTCTGCCCGAAAATTTCAGTGGTGGCTGAGGCCGGACTCGAACCCGAGACCTCTGGCACACAAGAGGGTCATGCTAACCATCAGGCAACCTTGCCCCATGCCGGGCTCGTAGTAGCATCCTCCACGCATGCGTGGGCGTGGGCCTCTTATATAAGCAGCTGGGACATGCGGAGGTTCATCTTTCTTCCACCATATGGCCTTGGCCACAGAGTGGGGAGGCTGGGCGTGCGGAGGTAATGTATGTTTTCAGTTAGGCAACAAAAACAAAAATCAACCAGGCCACACCCCCTGGTATTTAATGTTGTTATTGCCTTTGAAAAACATGCATTACCTAATTTTCTTGGCATGTAGAGCAAACCTCGTTATCAGGTGGAGGAGCCATGGCTGATGATCGCCATGCTACGAGCCGGCCACCGAACAAAGTCCTGTGAACCGTAAGATATCCATTAGTATAGTAGGCGATGATGGTAAGAAGACGAGCCAACAAAAGAAACTGGTAAGTCATGGAGCAGGGGACAGCAAGGACCTCAGAGTGGCTCGGAATCCGTGCCCCGAGATGTAATACTGCGACGCCTAGCAGGGCCTGGTAGAAGTTAATTCATGGCGTAAAGAGACTAGGCCGAGCAGGAACATTTTGACGATCAAAGAACTAAGGGATATTACACTAGTTCAGGGTGAGAGGAAAAAAATGAACTATAAAACTGATAGATCACATTACCTCATGGATGAGTAGTGGACGGGAAGGAATTGAGAATGAAGGTGTCTTCAAGACATCAGGAGACAGGATGCGCACACTGTTGAGCACCAAATGGTAGACACTGAGGGGACCCGGCACTCACTGGTCCGAGCAAGGGAGCCGTGTTATACACAGGTGCCAAAGACTATTGGAGAAGACCGAAGTATTCTTGAAGACAGGCGGGGGAACCGTGGTCCAGTAATAAAGGAACGCAGGAGCAGTCACTCCTCATTAAGGAGTATGATGGCAGGTTACATATTCACTAGAAGTATTGATCTTCTGATTTGCTAAGTCGACGCTTCTGCGTCTTCTTTTTTGTGCAAAATGTATTTCTGAATAGGCTTATGTACAGAAAGGGAATGGTGAGGAGCTGGGAACGCAGATGATGACTGGAGACTGGATACGAACAGGACACTGACTGCAGCAGGGAAGTATCTTGTAAGTGTATGAGAAAGAAATTCACGGAAGGTATGAACCATCCAGATAGTAGCAACGTTTATACGGAGAGTCTGCAGGATCGCAGAATATGAGGCACAAGAAAAAAACAGGACCCTGTCCGTGGGGGACAGGTGGGAACTGTACTGGTTGTGGAACAAGTGTACACTGTGTGAAACTGGCTCCTCAACATGAAGGTGATAGTGAAAGAATGAAGATATACTTATGGAAGGTTTCGGAATCCGAGCGCCACTCCTTTTGCAGACCAGCGACAAGTGGTTCAAGGTTAGAAATTTGGGTAAGACCGAAGATAACTTCGGTTGAGGGTTGAGGCGTCACCATTCTGCTAGAGCTGTGTGAGCTGAGGCTCTTGAATTCCTGGGATGATGCAGCCACATACCAGGTGGTGATTAGTTGGTCGTCCGCAGGTAAATGGGAGGTCTGGTCGGAGGGAAGGCCCGAAGGTTGCGGCGCGGCGAAGGAGGACTTTGGATGGAGCACAGAGGATAGTAGCAGACTGAGACCGACAGAGAGGGGGACAGGGGATTCCTGTAAACAGGAGTCATGTGACGAAGAAGGGACAGTCTGATTAGATGATTTGGCTACGGTAGAACCAAAGCATGCTGAACAAGGTCGAGAAGGTGCTGCACCATTCAGCGACTGACGAGTTTTTGACAAGGCACAATGTTGCACGCGCCGGTGGGGGAGGGGGGGGGGGGCCCCAAGGCACCAAAGGTGACAGGGGACTAACTTTGAGCTGGAGTAGAACATTCTCAGTGCGCAATGAGGAAAATGTTGCACGTTGGCATTCGACTTCTTTGGACAGTGCCACAGCTGAGGCACGAAGAGCGGCTACAGCAGAAAGGTGTCGGTCATTTGAGACATGGCGACTGTCGAGTTCTGAAGCGTAGGCTTGAACTGAATCACAAAATGAAGAAATGTTAATATCAAGATGTGCTAGATCATAAGGCGGTTGACGGAGACTATGGGTGATGGATGGGAGAGGGAAACTGATAGGGAGTCAATAAGGAGGGGACCGAAAGGTCAGCAGCGACTTGAGGCAAGTTCTTGGTTTTGGTGACAATAGAGATAGAAGGTGAAGAAGTGGTGACTGCAGTGTCACCTGGAAGGGACGGAGCATTGAGAATAAGGTGACGGATGGAACCCCGATGTTTAGTAGGGAGACCAGACGTTGTCTTTAACTTCTTTTTGGAAGAAGACGGCGAACATTCAGATGAGCCCGGCGCAGACTGGAGGCTGCATGGTGATGGTTGGAGGGGCAAGCTTGGTGGTAACTGGATGATCGCAGAACCTTCTTGCGAGAACGCTTTGTCTTCTGGAATTTTGATGAGCTGGGACAGTGAAGCTGAAGACGCAATGGGGACCGGAACAGTTTTCTGCTAGGCCTGGTGTAGGGTCCCGCAAGGCTTTCCGATTACGGGATTTCTGTTGTCGTTTTAAAATTTCATGCCAGTGATCCTCCGAAATAGTTTCACACACTTTACACTTAATGGTGTACCAATTGCACGAACGATGGTATTGACATACCGGCTGGGGATCAAAGTGAGTACGATTTCTGGGAGAGCCTAGACAGCCACACCGTTCCGTGCTGGATTTTGGCGTAGAATAGTCAGCCGACCGAGAAGACACATGATCAGTGAGTAATCCTGCAGAAAGGTCGGAAGAATCATCTGGTGCGGAATCCATGACGAAGCAATAATGATCCCACACAAAGACGGAGCAAGGAGATGCAATAATGGCGGTGACTGGGAGAAGAAACTAGTTCGTGCCAAAATGGTGAGAATGGGAACTCTCGGGTATATTGTAAGCAGCCTATTGGCCTGGTGCGGGGAATCCTGGTGAGAGACCCTTGGTGACGAAAAAGAAAAGGGCGCCCGGGGCTCACAAAGGCATTCAATGATTCGTGTAGTTAGTTGAAGACAAGGATGGGTTGCTGAGTGTGATGGATAAGTGGCGCCTGGAGCACCTTGTCCAAGTTAGGGATATGTCCTGTAGATAATCTCCCCTCCCCCCCCGTTTTTCATGGAACAGAGAGCCAGTGTTAGCCGTGGATCACGAGACCCAAGGACTTGGAAGGGGAAAAGGAAGGACAGGGATTGCACTATGACTGTTGGAGAGGCAACCAAGAGTGGGCAACAACTGGCAAAAATGGCCCTTTGGTAACTGTAGACAAAGGCCAAGAATGCGGACGAACTTGAATCACGATCACGGTGTCAAGCGGTAGAGAGGAGACCTGGGCTCCTGAACGAAGGGCGAACGAAACTTGGAAAGAAATAATCCTTAGGAGTAAAAGAGCAGCCAGGCATGATATTGCCTGACCGAGCCCCTATTGGGGGGTAATCATCAGCGCTCAATAACCTCGCAAATCTGGAAATAGGACAGGCGACCGTAATGGATGCCGGAGGCATAAGAGCTAGTTTTTATCAAGTATTTTCCTTTGTTGTTGTGTTATTGCTTTTTTTTTGAGTGCTGGAGAGGTGAAAACTCTTCTAACTCTTCCGCTTTATTAAGACATAAGTGAAGGCTATATATAAAACACATATAAAACACATATAAAACACATATAAAACACATATACTAAATGAAAGTGAAACGGAAAGGAGGGGGGGACTGTAATGTCCCTTTTAGTCCGTGTGATGAGGAGAGATCTGGAAACAGGATCTTGTTAATGGTGGAGGCGTGATAACAGCAGTGCAAGAGACTGCCACCTGTAGTCATGAAGAGCAAGGGGATGGCTCAAAGGACCGCTGGAGGGCCCAGATGGAGGCTCGCTAGAGACATGGGAAGTCCCAGGAATGGCGACACACGCTTGCCATAGTACAACCGCTGGGGACCGGAGTGGGAGGAAGAA
The DNA here is from genome assembly GCA_023313725.1 of Lithobius niger. NCBI lineage: Eukaryota > Metazoa > Arthropoda > Chilopoda > Lithobiomorpha > Lithobiidae > Lithobius > Lithobius niger. The sequence continues at coordinate 16,668 of JAHWFP010207624.1, read as the reverse complement.
AATCCAGGAGCGTCGAAAATGCGATGACCGAGGAGACACTGGTGGGCTGGGCCAGCCAAAGTTAGAAGGATCCAGACCGATCTCCTGGCAAAGGAGACACGGTGATGAGGGGACCGGCGATTGAGGCCGTGGCTTGTCATGGGCAGCCGATGGAGACGATGCTGGGGCAGGAAATCAGCATCCAACTGGAGACTGTAGTGGATCGCAGGAATCCGAGGAGACCATTAACACAACAGCAGCAGCACTCGAAAAATGAGAATGGAACTGGAAGAGGAGTGGCAGTTGAAGAAGGTCGAAAGGGGACCGTAACTTCAGATGGGACTGGAGTTACAGGCCATGATCTAGAAGACGACGGATCGGAACCTGCGGAGGAAGGGGGCGCCCAGAAAGGAAATATGAGAAACGATGGGGACTCCAAAGGGTTGCCGAAGAGCACTTGGGAACGAGGCGTATATCGATGACGAGCCGATGAGTTGAATCGGAGCGGCTTGGGAAAAGGCAGCCGCCCCATACGACGAGGTGGTACCACCTGCGAAATTCTCGGCAGACGAGGCGTATGAGTCAATGAGCGGGGGACAATGGACACGCCGGTAGACAGGTCAACGGCAGGAGGGGACACAGCCTGGCCGACCGTACTCAATGAAGGCAACTATCCAGATGGAGCCATTGAAGCAGACCGGATACTGGAAGGTAGTAGAAGACCGTCCAAAGAAGAGTCTGGAGAGGGGACAACGAACGGAGAATCCATCCAAGACCGGAGACCGACGAACTAAAAACAGTGCATAAGATGCAGAACAGGGGAGAGGTCAAAGACAATCAGCCGGAACGGCTGCCCTACGAAGAAAGATGAAGCTCGGCGCATCCCAGCTGCTTATATAGGATGCTCACGCCTGCGCATGCGTGGAAGGTTCTGCCATGAGCCGGCAGAGAAGCCAGTTTTTATCTATGGTTTCAGAGAGCAATACTAGGAAGCACATGCTAAGAAAATCAGGTAATGCATGCTTTTCAACGGCAATAAAAACTACGTCTGTCCAGAGCTTTTTATTTCGCTGATAGGAAGTTTCTAAACCGGGAGTTACGTCACTCGTATGGAAAAAATGTCATTGTCAATATAATTTTCAATGTCAAAAATGCAAGAGACTTTTATAGTACGACAAATAATATTTCAAGAAAAATTTGAATAATTGGATTTATTGTAACCACCTTTTTGCTTAAAAATGCATATACCTGTAAGTTGTGGCAGAGCCAATTAACCAGAGAAAATTTCAGCACTGCTCGAGCAGGTCAAGTCCACCACGTGCAGGGAGCGAGTTTACTCGTGCGGTTACTTTCGTGACCTTGCTCCCTGCACTCGTCATGGACTTGTCCTGGTCTTGAAATAATGAAATTATCCCCGCATAACTGGCTCTGCCTCATAAATACTAGTTACATAACTTTATTAGTTACCACTAAACCGCTCACATACTAGCATTACATAATGGTTACATAAGTGCATGATAATATGTAAAAAGTTAAATAATTAGGACATCCCCCAGTATATTGCTGGTTTCATAGAGCATTGTTGTAATTTCACATTTGCATTAAAATGCTGTGATTTACCTTTCGCAGTCGCCCAAGCTTTCGTTAGATTTAGTTAGATCAAGGGTTAAGAGACAAAAAGGCCTAGACCCGTTTGCATGAAAATTTTGTCACTCTCCCTTATTGGCTATAGTTTTAAGAATATTCCAAGAAGTAATGACAGCAAAAATAACGGTTATTTTAAGAAATATATTCTTTTTGAATCTAACATTTATTTGAATGCACGTCCTATTGTTGAAGGAAACTTTACATTCTTATGTATTCCCATTGTTGAAAGCCCCCCGTAATTTGCAAGAAGCATTCTTAGATATTCCCATTGTTAAACAGTCCCCCGATATTTCTAAGAAAGGCAGATCATTGTTATAAATGGGGGCTGTCCTAGTAAGATTATCGAGATTCCAAAAAAAATGCATGACGTCATCAGTACTGTCCATCTTTGTTGAAAACACAGTTAGCATTCAGACAGATCAGCTTGAAAGACCACAAACAAATAAACAAAGAATAAGAACCGGGAGATAAATCAGTTCTGTATCCCACTGCGGACGTCCCATTGTGGACATCAATAGAATAGAATTAGTAGTGGGAATCTCGGTGATCTGGCGACACACACGCACAAACAAACAAACAAATCATACGATCTTAGTTATATAGATTATATAACAATTAATGAATCTAATTTTATTTGACTCAGAAAGTAACAACATGAGAACATAAAGAATTTAATAGAATACAGAAGTGAACATAGTAGGGGGCGAACTCACCATGTATGACTGAATCAGAGACCCAATTGGCGGACTTTTCTACTCCAAAACAAGCATTCATATTACAAGGGATTTTTTAAGAAGTGGTTTTCATGTTAGACGTGTCGGCAAATCGGTTGGTGTTGGTGTCTATAGTTCGAGTCTTGGCACCGGACGAATTTTCATTTTTAATGTACTGCATGGCTGCGATCGAAATAATCAGGTACCCTGTAAAATCTTGGAATATATTGAATCATTTAATACGCCACTCCTCGTTATGCCGGGACTATAGCTACTTGTGTATAAATAACACGCCGGTCTAGAAGAAAGCCACAAAAGGATGCAGGACACGAGAAAAAAAAATGGCTAATGGTGAAAACAACATCTCACATTGATTGCCACCTTAGGTTTTTATTCTTAAACTCTTCCAGGAGGTAGTGGTCCACTCTGGCCCACGCTCAGCGCCGTCACTGACAGGAAAATGGATCAAAATAGGCTGTGGCTTGTGCTTATGCTTGGGCTTGCGCGTTTTTTCCGTATATCTTATTCATTTAAGCCGATTTCTGTTGTATTTTTGTTGAGGTCATATGGCTTCAGTTTGCAATTTACATCTTGCTTCTGTATGTACTACTACGGGAGATAGTTTTTAGCTGACCTTGAAACCGACAGTCAATGTCAATTTCGGTTTCACCATTTGGCGGTCCCCCTGGATGTTCTGAACGTATTTCATGGGCACTAAACCATGCGCAATGGCTGTTTGATGTGACGTCACCATGAGTTAGCCAATGACGAACGAGAACAACGGCTGTTTGGCCGTCTGATTGGACTAGGCCAATCACGTGATATGCACGTCACAGCAAACAGCCATGGCGTGTGGTATAGCATTGAAACACCCTGTGTATTTATCTATGTATATACAGGGTGATTCTCAAAGTATGGAAAAATAAGCCTGTAAAATGTAGGTCTATAACAGTGTAGGCCTTTAAAAGCCATAATAATTGTTGCTCATACGAATACTCCATGTTACGCATCTCAGTTTAGTGCACCATCCTATGTGGAAAGCCCGTCATAAATGTCGGAATGTCGAACAGTGTTTCTTTCACGTGCCTATAAATTAAAGTACATCCATAGTATAGTTATAGGCCTATACATCTTACAGGCCTACCTTTCAGTACTTTACGAATCACCTGATACATGCCATGATACATTTTATGCTTTTATACATGTTTTAACTGGTAGTAAGTGTAGTGTTAACTGTTTGAAAGAGAGGATGAGAAATGACAATCTTCTTAAGAAAAGACTAGCAACAGAGGATAAATATATAATAAAATTCTAAATAAATAAATTATAATTTAATTATTCCGCTGAATTATTACTATTAAAGATGGTACATCCAGTATGAGAAAGGCTTCCATTGTGGCAGTTTTTAGAATGTATAAACACCTTTTAATTGTATACATCTTTACTTTTAGCACTGGTAAGTTGACTTTGTATTTATGAGTATTTTCATTGTAGGCCCCTGTATACAACATTATTTACAGCACACACATAAGTTCAAGCAAAATTCCATGCTTTAATGAAAATAAAACGTCCAACTTTTATTAAATGCCACCGTGAGAACGAAATACCAAACAACAATCGCAGTCGAGGGTTTATTTGCAAGGCCAGTTTGTTTAGTTAATCTTCTTTGACTTTTAAGATACGAGAGTAAAATATACAGACTATATCAGATTTGATAAGATAATTATAAGAATAAGAAATACAGAGTAAAATATCAGTAGGTACATACAATATTTACAAAGGGACCACTTATGTTAGTTCCGTGACAGTCCTTCTGGCAAAAATGTGTGATGGGTTAGGCAAAAACTATGGATGAGTAATTTCCGTGAAGTTACACAGTGCAGACGCAGAGTTATGAGTAACATTGGTGACGCCATACCAAAAGACATCCATCAATAAAATGTCACCAAATGTAAAGCAACAGCGTGTAGGTACAGTTCCGGTCAAAATGAACGCCCTTTTTCGTTACATCGAGGGTCGTAAAAACAACCATGAAGAAAATCAGTTATCTCGAAAACTACTGGACGGATTTTCATGAAAGAAAAACTGAACTACTTATTAGATTGTCTACTGTATTTCTACCCTTATCAAACACTGCGTTAACTGACTGAAAATAATTGGCCGAGCGAGAAAAACTTTATGATATGTGATGACATCTCGTAAACCAGTGGAAGGCTTTTCATGGAACAAAGACTAAATTGCATATTATATTTTTCTGCTGAATATTGCATGTCATACGTATAGAAATATAGCATATATCATAACAATTAATCCAGTTTTTGTTTTATTCAATTCTGTCCAGTAATTTAAGGATGTATTATTAGTTATCAACTCGTCTGCTCGCTCGGTCAATTATATTTGGCTACTTACCATTACATGTAATAAGTATAGAAATATAGCTGATAGCATAATAAGCAACCCAGTTTTTGTTTCATTCAATTCTGTCCAGTAGTTTTCGAGATATCAACATTTTCGTTTAGAGTCACATACATTAATCCTACAACTTCCTCCGTATAACGAAGGCGTTTTTTTTTGACCGGAACTGTACATGATTTTAAGGCAGCTGATAAAAATAAAAAATGGCGAACCAAAATAGCATCCAAAAGGAACATTTTTGGGCTTGTAACTTCTTAATTGTTCATCAGATTAAACGCAAACTGGTTACAAATTCAGCACGACACATTCGCCAAGAACGGTCCTCTTCAAGTTTCGTGAAAAATCTAAATGGCGGCCGAAAATGTCTTCCAAAAACGGTTTACTTCACTTACAGCCAAGTGCGTAACATTCTTTGAAATACCACGTACCTAGGTACGTGATTTTATATTAAATGATAAAATTCAAAATGGCGGCCCAAAATGGGTTCCCAAAAAAAAAAAATGGTTTGCTGCACTAACAGCCAAGTGCATAAATATTCTTTGAAATACGATCTACCGTGAGGTACGTGATTTTATATCAAATGATACAAATTCAAAATGGCGGCCGAAAATGGCTACCAGAAAAACGATTTACTTCACTGAAATCCAAGTGCATAAATATTCGTTGAAATACGACGTATAAACCTAGGGAGCTGGTTTTATATCAAATGATAACAATTCAAAATGGCGGCCCAAAATGGCTTCCAAAAAACGGTTTACTTCCCTTACAGCTAAGAGCATAAATATTCTTTGAAATACGACGTAGCTAGGTAGGGCATTTTACACCAAAAGATAAAAATTCAAAATGGCGGCCCAAATGGTGCTCAAAAAACTTAATTTGCAGTAGTTACAGCCAAAGTAATAAATTTTTTGTTCTTGAGAGGTTGGGTGGATAGGGAGGTCTACTATTCACAGAACAACTAGATTTCATAATTTTCCCCAGTTCGTTCATGTTCCTTTTATAACTTCAACCCTATTAGTCCAAGAGATAGACCAGATTTATTTACCCTAGAAATGTCAAAAGTTTCGTTGCGATTTTTGGATAGCCTACCACTTATATAATCAAAACAACCCGGTCTTAGTAAAAATCAGCGTTGGGGGCTGAAATATGACTCATCAATATGGCTGCCAATATAGACAGTACGGCTTTCCCCATAAAAGGCTATCTAAAACGAATTCAACGGCAAATGTTGAGACATTTGAGCATCGGGTGGTTTTACCCTAATTTGAGGATTCCGATTCCGAATCTACCTGGTGCTGAGTCAAATTTCTCCTTCGAAGCCCGGAATTCAAGATGCCATCCAACAATGGCAACCAAACCACAGTTTTGTTTTGCTTCTAGCGTGTAAAAAGTTTATCCGACTGAAAATAAACCAGTTATCAGTTGTGTTTATAATAAGATTACCTTCAAAAAAGGTTCTATTCATATTTTTCGTAAAATTAAGCCTTCTGGCCGAAATTCACCATTTAAGTTCTGTTAAGCAGTTTATGTGCGTATAACACAACAGCGCATATGTATTATAATTCCTGACTTTAAACTACTGCAATGTTAGTTCTAATTAAGAGCCACTGACATAATTGGGCTTAAATGAAAGGTGAAGATGTATGTTTTCCAACAAGGGCAATTAAAACGATTTATTTTAATTAGTAGCTAAACTACGACAGTTTACGTACGTTGTAGCGCTTTGGTTTTAGCGCCGTTATACGAGAAGTTCTATCTTTAAACTGCTGCACTTCCCGTTCTTATTCTTATAAGTGGTTGTGGTTAGCCTTGAGATGAAAGATGAAAATATACAGGGTGTAACTGACAGGTCTGTACAAAGTTTGAGGATGTAGTCTATGACCTAAAATAAGACAAAAAAAAAAGTCTTATAAACATGGGTCCGGAAATAAACCCGCTTTTAGTTACAGCACCCTAAAGTTCGGTGTAAAAAATTGAAAAGTTGATGTATATCTTCCAACAAGGGTAATTAAAACGATTTATATTAATTAGAAGCTAAGCTATGACAGATTTTTCTATATTGTCGCACTGTGCTTTTTATGTCGTTTTACCACAAGTTCCATCTTTAAATTGCTGCAGTACATATTCTAACTATGATAAATGTATGTGAGTAAGCTTACATAAAAGATCTTTTATGTAAGCCTACTCACATACATTTATCAGAATTAGAATATGTACTGCAGCAATTTAAAGATGGAACTTGTGGTAAATCGACATAAAAAGTACAGCGCTACAATGTAGGAAACTCTATCGTAGCTTAGCTTCTAATTAATATAACTCGTTTTAATTACTCTTGTTGGAAGATATACATACGTGTTCAACTATCATCTAAGCCTAATCATATTCATATATGAGAATTACAACGGGTAGAAAAACTGTTGTAGCTTAGCTTCTAATTAAATTAAATTGTGTTAACCACCCTTGTTGGAAAGTATACATCATCATCTATCACTTAAGCCTAATCACATCCATTTACCTGAAAAATAAACTCTGCAATTAACCAGTCAGAAGTTACAGTAGTTTTAACGCCATCATGTAAATATGATGTGACAGCCATATTGACGGCCATATTGATGATGTTATACTTCATCAACCCACCTACTAAGACTGGGATATTTTGATTATATTAGTGGTATGCTTACCAAAATCAGAATGGTGCTTTTGGCAATCAAGGGTAAATAAAATTTGGGCTATCTCTTGGACTATATATTGAAGTAGAATTATTTTACAACATTTTTAAGGACCACAGTGGCACTAAGCGATTAATACCTCGGAAATACATAATGTATTTTGGTAAGGCCTGCTGCGAACACTGGTAGAATGTATAAGTGATGTTCGCACCGAATATATGCGCCGAAATTAGTGGTTTAGGATCTGGGTCGTGTTGCATCATGAAAACGAAGACGAAAAGAAGCTGAATTTAGATTTGATTATTTCGAGAGGGTCCAAAGCACGGGACATGCGTTCGCACCATATATCATTTTGAAGACATTAGTAGTTTAGGATCTGGGTCGCGCTGCATTATGAAAACGGAAAAAGAAAAGAAGCCGATTTTAATTTGAGGATTTAGAGGGGTTCCAAATCATGTGATTGACGGATTTTTTTTTTATATGTCTTTAGGATCCAAACTACACCAAACAAAACGTAATACTTAAAACATTTTAAGTTTTATAGTTGTTTTTAATGTTTTTTAGTCGTGTTAGGGAAGGAACTCTGGTAAAGTATTCGTTCCTAGCTCAGTAGTACATTGTTATATTATCTGAGAGCACAGGGCAGACATCATCTTATCTACAGGTTTAGTTGGTAAGGCTTTACTTGTTGCTTGTTTGACCCTCGTTCCATAGCGGTGGAAATTCTCCAGCGCATATTTTGATTTAACGAGAAACTGTTTTCAAAACTTTCCAGCAAACCAAAATGGCCGATACAGCAAATCGTATGGGTTTTGTGTTGTGTTTTACGCTGGCAGTTATTCTGGTGATGCACGTCTGTTCCGTGGAAGCTAGTCAAAGTAAGTATTGGTAATCTTGATTTATTTCATGCTTTAATTATAATTCTGTTTCTGAAAAGTATTGCGTTAATATACAGTGGCCAAAAAAAAAACCGTTTGATGATTGGTACCCTAACAAATAAAAATATTGAGCAGTGACATTTGCCGCCATATTGGCACCAGTATGGGTTTTGGAGGGCATAACTGCAAGGTGCACTACATAAAAATGGAGGGAAAAACAACGGAATAGCGGATTTCTTAGGCTTAAAATAACGTTGTTTTCTCCAACAACAAAAATCGCACGTTTTAGGTCTAAGAAATCACTCTTCACAGCATCGGATTCAGTATGACGCCCTTCTGTTTCTCTCTGAAGTGCCCCTTGCAGCTAACCCATTAAGGCTCCAGCATAGAGTTATATACAATAATACTACGTCGTAAATTCCTTTGTAACACTGAGATACTACTTTGCTGTCCTGCATTTTTATATTTACACACTATACGAATGAAAATTACCTTACAAATATTACGTACTAAGGTTTAGATCTAGCAGCAAAGATTGTAACCCTATTTGATAGTCGACGAATTGCCTGTAAACCATCAGGCCAGACTAAGGGCGCGTTTACACAACGACTCGACTTTTGGATTCTCGCAGCTGAAATTGAATGGCGATGGCAAAGATGTCGTTGCCATGGTAACAACGCTACCTGGATTAGCTAAATCCGACGTCGTTTGAGCAAATGCTTGCAGTCGTGTAATTCGTGACCGTAAAATACAGAATTCCTCCTGACAAAAAAAATTTTCCCAATTGCTTCTAAACTCAGTTATTGACTCATTTCGTTGCCAGCTGGCAGAGCTAAAACCGCCGCCATGTTGGAATTTTAGATAATATCTAGTTTCCAGCTGCGAGAATGCAAAGGCTAGTTACGGTAAATAGAGGGCGATGTTATAGTTCGCCAGGACGTTGCTGCGTGTGTGACACATCCACCGGGGCACATAACTTTTTTTTTTTTACACGGATTACCGGATCCCAAGAAATGGATGATTTTAAATTTTTCGTATTTCTCCAAATTATGTGCCTCGCTTGCACTGTCGGGCTCGCTGCGGCTAAGTATATAACATCAGAAACCAGCACGCAAAAACTTGTCCGGGAAACCGAAACCTGGCCGGCCAAAAAAGTGATCCGAATTGCGCCTGAGATCCTAAAGAAAATAAAAAGGTCCGTGTAAAAAAAAGCTATTTGCAGCCGGCATAACATCGTTTTTGAGAACCGAAATTGTTTCAAGAAAAAGAGCGGAAACGTCTCAGTTGGTATTCTTTTGGCTGTAATTAACGCATCCGAGTGGTAGAAAGAGGCAACAGGACAAATCAACCGAATCAGCACCGCTTCTGGCGACCATTTTGTACGCGTATGCTTTCTCTCTTATCTCTCAAGGTCCAACTGGTGTACCATGGCATAACCTAACGCAGCATCAGTGGCGGATCCAGTGGTGTAGATTTACATCTGAAGGGAAAATCGTATTTAGCACATAGCCGTGCTCCCCACCTCGCAAAAAGATAATTCAAAAGGAAGCTCATCACGAAGCTGCACAGTGGCGGATCTAGACTGGTGTGCGTGGTGGGTTTATGACATTATCAGAGGGGCGCCGAGCCAGCCGCCAGTAGATCCATGGGGGTTGCCAGAATGTCCAAAATTGGAGCGTGGGACCCCAATTTTGGACGTCTGGCGACCCTCCCCCCTCCCCATGGTTCTACTGGCGGCTGGATCGGCGCCCCTCTGATAATGTGATAAACCCACCACGCACACCAGTCTAGATCCGCCACTGTGTATCATTGTGATGAGCTTCCTTTTGAATTATGTTTTTTTTGCGAGGAGGGGTCGCACGGGGATGGGCTAAATACGATTTTTTTTCTTCATTCGTCTCGTTCGTCTTGAAAAAACGTTACGTCGATCATACGGTAAAAAACCTCACTGTGTCTTAACATGCAACGAGGCTAGCTACACAATAACGTAACGTGATGTAAGCTTTGCATCTTTCAAGCCTGGGGAACTATCACAACGCTGTATCAACGACAAATCTCGGACTGAAGGACATATAGGAAATTATCCGTTTTCCGAGTGCTGAGAGCTTACAATGTCGAGACGCGCAGCGTCGAGACATTGTTTGGATCTCATCACGAGGAAAGCGGTTTATTGATATCCGGTTTATTACCCGGTTTATTACCCTCTCAGTCCGACGAGTATAGTTAGCTGCGTTTGGTCGCGCTCGGTGATTATTACAGGCGGGGTCATATTTTTTTTTTCTTGTTTTGTTATGGCAAAACAAGTTATGGAGTTTGAGGATCTATTTGACTTGTCGAGTAACCATCATGAAGACAATGCGGACAATAATGGCTTATCAGGTGAAGCAGTAGAAGATGCTACTAATAAAGAACAGTTAAGAAGCATATGTTCTGATGGAACGACTGATTTTAATGAAGGTTGCAACGTTATTTTCAATTTTAAGTATAGCTTATAAAATGATTTAATAAGCAAAGTAGCATTTATAAAGTCTTAAAACGCATAATGCACTCGTTTATTACCTGTGGTTCATGCCAGTTAAATAAAGAATACTTGCTTAATATTTTTTATGATTTTTTTTTTTTTTGGGGGGGGGGGGTTGTGCCATTAATACAATTCCAATTACCAGTCTATAATTCACGAATTCCTTAATTTACACTTAAATAAAAAATTCTTTCTTAACATTTTTAAAAATTTATTTATGTATTACTGGTTTATAATAATCAAGAATACATCCGCCATTTTAGTGCTAAAAGCCAATCCGCCATTTTGATGCAAGAGATCGGCTCTCAGCGCTGCAATGGCGGATATATTGCACTATGCGTTCTTGTTTCGTTGTTGCGCTCCTGCATCGTTACATTATTAAAAGAGGATTGAGAGGCAAAAACACTTCAACACTTTCTTCTTGAGTGCCCTCGTTGGGCTGCCCACCGCCGCTTCGGCATTGGTGGGAGTGGGGGAGATGTGTTACTTGGAGTTTTGGGGGTTCCACCCCATGTGGAGCCTGGAAGGTTGTCTCTAGGTAGGGTGCTGGGGTTCTGCAAGGGCACTGGCCGGTTTGTTCAGTGACGTCACAGTGGCGCCTTGTCAGGGACTTTCGGCAGTTCGGTGCCTCTCCCTTGTTTGCGCAAGTGCCACTGGAGGCTTCTTGTGTTTTGTTATGGTCTGTACGGGGTAGAGTAAGTTAGATGTTAAGTAGGCTAGAGTGAGCGTGTGGCATTAAGGCTTGTAAGCTCAATAAAGATACAGATACAGATACAGAGGCAAAAATCGAGTAAGGGCTCGTTTACGCAACGAGACCTTCTCGCTCCCCGAAAGCTATTTGCTAGGAAACCATTATTTATCGATAGTTTCCCGTTTCTATTAAATGATTGCGGTAATAGACAACAAATTAAATGTATTATAAATAACAACACGGATAAAGAACAAAGTGCAACAGTCATTTTAAACATTGCTACAACATTGTTGCCATTTCACGCTATTCCAAAATTTGCTATTCTCGCTGAAAAAAAACCAGCTTCTAGCAGTGATCAAACGACGGTAGAATAAACAGCTACTCGCAGCGAGAATTCAAAATCCAACATGGCGTCCATTTCGGAGTTATCGATTCGAAGACTGCCGGTATTCAGGAATCTCTCCGTCGTCGTGTACTGCAGTAAAAATTGTTTTCTTGATGTCATACATCGACGCTGTCATGTTGCACGCATCGTACATCGTGTCGCGAGGCACGAGGAGAAAATTTGCGTCCGCGTTGTTGCCATGGTTACTACGTATAGACAACTTGCAAGCCGCATTCTCCGACAAAGGCGAGAAGCCGCCAGGCAGATTTAGTATTGACCAAGTAAAAGCTAGTAAGCGAGAAAATTGTCCCTGCGTAAACGCGCCCTAATAAGGAAGTCAAAAGACGAACTGTCTCACCTTTCTGCCCTCAGCGTGCATTGTTACAGTATCGGCCGGCCCTTAAAAGCCAGGCCATTTTTTAACATAGTAACTGCTGCTCCAAGTGGAGCACCAGCCTTCACGATTGGAGCACCAGTCAGCATCGTGGAGCAGTGCAGCACCAGCCGTTGCAACTCCGTTCCTCAAAGTTTAAACTCATTTTTCGTTTTCAAAAACATCATTTTGATAAAAAATAAAATTATGATGACATGAATGTGTGTAAGCTTTGATGGAATTCGTTCGACACCGGTTATTTTCCGAAATTCCTAATGCGTCCAACCCTACCTAGTTTAAACCGTCACTTAGAGCTGAAAACATTAGGATGGCAGTGGCGCATGTCTCCAAATCATGTGTCCATTCATTTTTATTCCCATGGCACCATTACATGGTATACTCACTCCACTCAAAACCATCTAAATGAAATGAAATAAATTTAGAATGTAAATTTCTGAGAACTGGAGTGCAAAACTGTATATGTATTCCGACACCCCCCCGCCTTCTGACTGCCCTCTGTCCACAGAATCATACCTTTTTTTGCTATATGGAGCACCGCTTCATATTCCTTAAAAAATGCCCTGTTACAAGCTGAATAGTGTGCGCGGCTAGGTTGTATAATATCAGGAGCTTGTAAATGCAAACACGCCCGTATCACATGGGAGTATCCATGCTGTAACTGACGCTTCATATTCCATCCCGTGTCACGGAGATACACTGTGGGTTTTGTTTCCCGGCTCCAGGCCAGTTGTTCAAAATCGTCCGAATCTTAGTTTACTAAAGCAATGCTAGAAGGCGGCCACTTCCCGGCGTGCAAGTGAACTGGCGTTGAGCCCCGAGGCGAGGCACGCGATTTCTAACCGAGTCGACCTTGCATTGAAGAAGCCATCCTCGCATCATGCACGCAGGGGGCGAGGGATAATCGTCTAACTGGAAAATCGCATAATTGGAAGAACGTATAACGGAAAACAGTATAACGGAATATCATCTAACAGGAAATTCGTATAATGGAAAAGCATCTAACTGGAAATTCGTATAATGGAAAATCGTCTAATATCCCTGCCTCGCTCGGGCTGCCGCGCTCGCTGCGGCTATGCATATAACATCAGAAACCACAGTTAGACGTTAATCCAGTTAGACGTTTATCCATTATACAATTATCCATTATACGATATTCCTTTTAGATGCTTTTCCAGATATTTTATTTAAGCAGATTTTAGACAATTATCCCATTAGACGATTTTCCAGTTAGACGTTCGTCCGACGCCCCTGCACGCAGAGGTGCCGCATGCTTGGACTGATCGTAGCACGAATTGGTACTTTTTCGGGTGCGTTTTTTTTATAGTATCTGCCTAAATAAAAAAAAATCTGCAAAAATCATCTAAACGGAATATCGTATAAAGGGTAATAGTTATAATAGATAAACGTCTCACTGGTCAATAATATACCTGCGGTTTCTGATGTTACATGTTAGCCGAGCGATAGCGCGAGCGAGGCAGGAACATTAGACGATTTTCCATTATACGAATTTCGTGTTATACGATTTTCCGTTTTACTGCTGTACTGTGTAATATTTTCCAATTATGCGATTTTCCAGTTAGACGATTACCCCTCGCCCCCTTTTTCGTACCCATCTTTCAGGCTTAAAACATAAACAGCGTATTTTTAACAAGGGTTTGTCCCCCCAAAAAAATAGTTACGTCCAATCGTTCCACATTTGGCCGCTTTTGGTCGTATTGTCCGTTATGCCACTCCTGATTTAAATCAAGAATTTCGTGCGTGCTTCGCAATGTCCTTGTAGTAATATGACGTTAAATAACCCTCAAGTTTAAAGGATTTGTATTGTGTGCGCGGCTTATCTTGAGTCCTGCGGGTATTTTATAACGGGCTACGTCTTCCTGGAGGGGCCGGCTTTAATCGATGGCCGCCATTGTTTTTGTAACTATTTTGGATATCAACAAGGCACTCTGCCACCAAAAACATGCAATCGATTATTTGTGGTCTTGTCGGGGCGACTTCAAGATACGCCGCGGACACTATAAGAAAAGAAGGAAAGCTACACGGTGCCTCCAGGTAAATATGTCGCTTCTCTGCAGAATACCGAGAACAGGGCTATTACTCAGGAATAAAAACAATTTCGAAAATTTGCGATTGTTTCGTGATGCCCTTCCTGGTTGGAAGAAATTACTGGTAAGATGATAGTGAAAAGGCATACACGATTTATGCTTCGTTTACTGCCTTTTTTTCTAAACCCTATTACAAAATCAACGAGTAAATTTGTAGAAAATAATAAATTAAAGTGCATTTTGATTATTTTTATTGGGAAAGATGAACTACAGAAATTCTTCAAATTCGGGGAAAAACAGCACCCGACCATCCCATTCATTACTGAAATTGAGAACAGCTCTCTGCACCAGCTAGCACATTCCCAGAAGAGTAGCAGTATATTAGTAGCAGGAGTAAAAATATAAACCATTTATCACATTACGTAAAAAAAAACAGTAAAAGTAACACTATAAAAAAATCATAGTGCAAAATAATTGACATAGCACCTCAAACAAGCGTAGGTGTTAATGCATTATTGGGTTCCTCGTATTTTTTTTAGGAAGAAAAACTTAAATGACATACTTACACCAGTTTTGGCATATAGTAGATAATGGATTAACTTTATTCAACTATTAGAAAATAACTAACTATTAATAATTAATAATTAATAAGTACTAATAAAAACAAATAACTGTTAAAAGCTTTCTGTCTAGCAGTTGTGACATCAAGGTATGGGCTTTTAAGTTGTATGTTAGACCAATTCTGGAGTACACCAGCCCTGTATGGTCCCCTTATTTGCTGCGCGACATTGACTTGATTGAAGCGGTTCAGATACGTTACACTAACTCGCTTCTAGGCCTTCGCGACCGGAATTATGGTCAGCGTCTGAAATTGTTAAAGCTTGATTCACTGGAACTTCGAAGATTGAGATCCGATGTGATCCTAACTTTCCAGAATGTTCATGGTCTCGTGGGTATTGATCTCGCATTCTTCGATTTTTCAAATGTAACTCGCACCTGAGGACATTCTCTGAAACTTACAATTCAGACGTCTCACTTGGATTGCCGTCGAAACTTTTTTCCGTTCGGGTATAGCTGTCTGGAATTCTCTTCCCGAAGAGGTCGTTACTACTTGCTCTGTAGAGGCGTTCCGTAAGCGCTTAACCAGCATAAATCTCGACATATTCATGCAGCACCATACCCCTTAACTTGACATGAGACTTTCAATCCCACATGTCTTTTTTAGTCGATGACATACACTCCTTTCGGGGTGCAATTATTTTACATCGCTTTACTTCCTGCCTGATGTTGAACTCTATGTATATTTTCCTTTTTTCTCATTTGATTTGGCAGGCCGCCAGCGATCACTCGATCCTTGCTTGACCATTGGCAATTGCAAAAAAGTTTTTATTTATTCATTCAGCCATAAACAGTAACGTTCGTGTCAAATTTTCGGCAAATCTCAAGGAGTGTGGTGGAACCGTTTCTCTTCATCAGGTACTCATAAATGTCCTCTAACTTCGAGTGCGTACTACATCTGGGCTGTCTTCCTTGCGTCGTGCGTTTTTCAAATGTCCTGCGAGCGACCACTGATCTTTATGTCTTGCACTGGGAGCGAAGTTTTTATCAGTACTCCACTTAGCAAGCGTGAGTTGTATTACCGCAGGAGTCAGGATAAGGGCGGATCCAAGGGAGGGGCCGAGGGGACTGCGGTCCCCTCCAAGACAAATAAACACGGAAATATTGGTGGAAATTTAGAAAACAACGCAGCTAAATCACGAAGAAATGCACGAAAATGTAGAAAATCGTCCTGCGGCCCCCTCCAAGCCTTCATTCTGGATCCGCCGTTGAGCCAGGATGAACAAGCGGGTAAATTGTTGGGTATCGGCTACTGGTTGAATAGTCGTAAGTGGAATATTTAACTTTTCCTTGTGTTTGATAGTTAACGACTCCATTGTTTTTGGATGAGAGTCTGTTGTTGGAGTTTGTAACGAGATTAGTTGTAGAGTTCCAGCGTGTTTTGTGGTTTTCTTGAGTGCTTGTGACAGTGATGTGGTCAAAGATTCGGCATTGTTACAGCAGATTCATGAGTGCCTGATAACCCGGTCTGTGTTCTGCTCCCTTACGTAAAAACAACAACTGAGTACCTGATGAATATATACACCATTCCACAAGATTTCTTGGGTGTTTGTCGAAAATTTGCCACAAACGTTAGTGTTTGTACCTGGCGCTATGCCTCGAGTGGATTGGGGGATGCGTCAAATCTTTTAGTTAGTGTTTGTAGCTATATGTTTGAATAGCATTACTCCATGATCTACTATAGTCTGTTCCACATTATGTTTGCAGGAAACT
>JAHWFP010207623.1:19082-31851 GCA_023313725.1 Lithobius niger | reverse complement strand
GGATAGCACTACCATCTAGCGGCAGTAGTGGGAACTCATCGCAGTTAGCCTCTTCGGTTTCGGTTTCACTAACGCTGCCACTAACACTGCCACTGCGTTCTAACCAGTAGCGTGCACAGCGCACAGACCACCGAGAGGGCAGGGGCAACATTTAGCCTTTTTAGGCCCTTTATAGAGGCTTGTAGCCCCTTTCTCGTGGCTGCAGCGACAGAATTTATCGGAAAAAGTAAAATCGGGCATATTTTTTTTCAAAATGGTCACTTTTTCCAAAGGGCCAAAAAGGACAATGCCCCCCCGCCCCACCCCTTTAGGTATTAGATTACATTTTGCAAATAGTCTGTGGTCAGGGCCGTAGCCAAGAATTGTTTTATACGCCGCACTAGAATTAAAATGAAGCGCATTCCTCTTCCTCCCCCCTCCCCCCAACACAAGCAAAAAAATCCCATTCCCCAATGAATTTTCTTTTCTTTCGTCGTGCGTTATGTAACCATACCTGGTCGTAAAAACATATTACAAAACAAGTCGTTTTAACGCAGTAATCAACATTTTTTTTTTATTAACAACCAGCAATTTTTTGTTGATTACCGTTTCCGTTTTTCTAAAAGGGCTCCTGAAGCAGACTTTTAAAGATAAATTACCCAATTTAATGTCTGGCATACAATTTTGTAGATATTATAAACATGAGTGATTAACTCGTTCCAAACTGTAAGCTTTATTCACAAACGGGCTATTTTTATTTCGCTCACCAACAAAATAACCTGTCTTCTCAGGCGGCGTAACCATGCTCTCGCTTTCACGGCAGCTTTCAATTTTTAACCATGTTTTTCATCAACTTATGAACTTTAGATTTTTCTTTGTTTGAAATTTTAAGATTTTTTTACATGATTCGGAAAGCATGATGTTTCATTTGAAACCTTTACCACCTTTTTACGTTATGTAGTTCTCTGGAAGTAATCTCGAGTTTGTAAACAAAACGCAGTATTGTAGTCCACTATAACGGCCTCGTCGCGCTTCGTACTCCTCGGTCTGAAGAAAACCCCCGCACGTGCGGGGGTTGCGGGGGTGCTGGCTACGGCCTTGTCTGTGGTCCACTTTGCCACAGCTCCAGCAACCTTGCAGCATCTACAGATTCACATTGACGAGACTCAACAGCAAGTATTGCAACATTCGGAACTTATGGGACAGTTTGCATCAAGGTTGATCATAATGCATGCAGGTGGAACCTTGAGAATAACTCATTAAAGAATGTTGACTTTGATGAATCAATAGTTGCGTAAACAGGACGGAAAGCCAATGGCTCAAGATGGGTTAAATAAATACGATAAATTCCGGCCGTGTCAGTATGGTTCAGCGATAGGAGCTCGGCCTTTGATTTCAAAGGTCGTGGACTCGATTCCCCTCTCAGGCAGTTTGACATATAAGTCCAAAAGGCAACGTAAATAGGTTTGCATCCGTATTTATTTAACCAATAGTTGTTTAAGTGACAAAGCATTTTCAACTTATTTAATAGCTAAGGCTGGCTGATGATAAAGCATTTCCCTCGCAACTTCAAATGAGGATCGACCTAAAATCATCTAAGATAGTCATCCATATCTCTCTTTCATCTGTTTGTCTTCCTGATGAGATACATGCCAGATTTAAACCTATCACTCTAGTTATGCAAGTTTGAATATTCTCTAGAGGTCGAATCTTAGTTTTTCTAAATTGCTGAGAGCAAAAATCAGTGTAATTTTGATTTTGTTGACCATATCTCGTTTTCACAGAGTCCCAAATTTGTCTGGCACTTGTGACTCCCTGAACCTAAAAAAAAAATAGCAGGAGATGGTCTGCAACATAAAACGCAAACAATAGCCGTTTTCAGTGTTATATTTCACAATTTCAGAGGGTGGATCTGTAGCAGCAGATGCAGCCTGATCCAGTACTACAACAAAACATGTTTAACTTTAAACATGTACATTTAGAACTTCAGCGCCCTTATACATATGTGGTGGCACATAACTAAACAAACGAACATGTGCAGCTAAGGGATAAGGATATGCATAAGGCATAATCAGTTTTATATACTATATATATGTATATCGATATTAATGTTTTCAATGAATACGACCACTTTACCACCACACACAGTAAATGCAACTTTTTGAAGCCTAACGTTAGAATCTAGTGAGCATACCGCTTCATACATGACGGGTACAATAAGGAAATCATATAACAGGATGCATTTTTGTAATGCAAGTCTGTTTGCACCACAATAATGGTGCAGTCCTGGACATTAAGAGTATTTTAAGCCACAAATCGTAACATTGGCTTTGAAATACAATTCTTTTGAACTGACTTATATGTTATGACACTTCTTTACAAATACAACAATGCGAATGGGAGTGCGAATGCTGTATGGGCCAGGGTCACCAGTTGAAGCAAAAACATCTGAATCGAAACTGGGATTCTTTTCTTCAATGCAACGTCTCCAGACTGAATACTACCACCAACGTGTGGGATCATCGTGACGAGGTCTTAAGCATGCTATCGCTACTTTGTGACTGGTGTTTGTAAAGCAACGAGATCAACGTCATCGTCCCCACGTATTAGTCTCACAATTTTCACCTAAGCACGACGTTATCAGAAACCCACTAGCGGAACCCATGACGCCTTCTAGGTCGGATTGGTTGAACTAGCAATTCTCTTCCCAATGTCAACTGAGATTGAAGCCGCGTTTCTCTCAGTGAGGAACACAGCTTCAATCTCACTTGGCCATGTCTCTCCCCAGCATGTTGCTAGAGGAGGCTCACGTAATCCCAGATTCTGCTAAATTTATAAAAACCTTGCTGTTACTAATCAATAGATCATCAGTAAGAAATGCAGGTCTTTTCAAATCCATTTTTATTTACAAAAAAATTTTATATACAAAAGAGGTGAACGTTATTTTGTTCTATTTACCACACTATTCAACACGAAAAAAAATGGTATAAATTGACTTAGTATCAATTCGGATTTTAATGAAAAATTATGTCTAACGTTCCCCGTAAGTGATAGGCCTTCTCGATTGGCAATTGAGCCGTTTCAGAGGAGGGTCGCATTTGCAGGACATATAATTTAGGTTAGGTTAGGTTAGGTTGCGTTAAACCAATCAAATTGATAATTTGAGTCAAAAGGGATCAAATCATTACCCCCCCCCCCATGCTATCCTGGCACATAGTTTCAAGAAACCAGTTCACTGAAGACAATCTATATTTTTTAACGCTTCATTTGGTCTTAATTTCAATAATAACCGTAAAACACAGCGATAATATTTACTGTTCATTTGGTTTCGGAATAAAATCTTCGGTACGTAAACGAATAAGGTACAGATTTCCGTCCCTTGCTGGACCCGAACAATTTTTTTTTACCGGAAAGTAGGAATGTTAAGTAAGGAGTGTAAAAGTTTTTAGCCAGTTTGGTCCAAGAAAACACCCTAAAAAGATTAATGGTGAAAAATCTTCCATATTTTAAAAGCAACAGTCTGTTCATTAATTTTTTTTACGTAAATGTCGATGGGACTTTAGGGGCACTTTTATGCCTAAATCTGCACCTTCAGATTTTTTGGTGGGGAGGGGGGGGGGGGAATCTTTCGAGCCCTTCAACCTTCCCCTGTCTTCGGACCTGATTATAAGTATCAGATTCTTGATGGTTAATAAATAAGATTGTGAGAGTATGAATCATAATTTTAGACTTGTTAAAAAAAAAGAAAAAGGAGAAAAAAAGTATGAAAGTTATGTCTACAATAGAACAAAATCAAAGAATTCAATGCTTACGGTAACTTAACGGACATTTATAAACAAAATAAAGACTGATGTAGGATGTTGCAGACGCGTAGTGTTACCTTTAGTAAATTGCATCCCCCTATTTTTTTTATCACAACGTTCGTTTAGTCGAAATAGAAATTCGATTCGAATAAATTCCAAATTGTAGGGTCAAAACAACTTCATACGGTGCTACGGTTATATGTATTCATTCATCTGTACAAGGTTTACGCCAAAATAATTTTTTATACTACAAAAACTTGGAATTGTCAATCTAACTTTTTCACAGCTTTATACCATTTTTTTATACCATTTAAACTATTTTTTAATGGTTTTGAAAAAGCGGCAAATAACAGAGTCTTAAACTAAATGTTTTTAATTATGGGTCAATAATGAACGGGCTCAAGTCTCAACCGTAATTATTAATATAAAAACTTTACAATGGCATGTTAATGCAATTTCGTACGGAGTTGTGTGTCACCATCTTAATAGCCTACTACAGTTGAATCAAGATTACCAATTTTTAGTACTATCAGCAGACTTTACCCATACGTTTGTAAAAACGTAAGTGGTTTATAAGTTTTTGAAAAAAGAATTGGCAAAAGAAAGATCCAAATAAAAAAAAATCTAAATACACTACGAACCAAAACTTAAATAAAACTTACTTTTCAGTTTTTGCGTATCCTGATAAAGTACCAAATAAAGCGACCAAAAATTTAGATTGTTTATACATACATGATTTAGGTTTTAATTAAACATTAGAACCAATCGTCGTTCAGAATTCAAAATGACGAGTCGTGGGGCCCAATTGGAAGTTAAAAAATGTGCTTGAACAAAATATTTGCTTCTGAAGGCGTTGAAAACTCCAGGTTCTAAATTAGAGTAAGAATTTCGATGAATTTCCGCTGCCAGTAATTTTATAAAGTTCGTGAAAGGAATCTTTTTTTAAATTTTCACTGTCCACTAAGCGAGAGTGTCCGTTGAACCATTAATCTGTAAAAGTGCTGACCGAATAGACGTTTCACTTCGTTTCCACCATGCCATGTTGGCGCGTATGTTTGCTAGCGCTGTTTGCCTGCCTCTGGCACCTGCACCAGCATCCGGATAGCGAGCAAAGAAGGCTTTCACCTGTAAAGCAAAGAAAACAATTAACAAATATATTCACGAATAACGTAATTTGACTAATAAGTGCCTATTGCATGTATGCGAACCTGGCTGACAGCCAATAACTCTACCCTAGCTGCCAAAGAGTTGACACTAGTGCCTAACATGCAATACTCGCTACAAAGTCCCCTAGTTTTGTAGTAGTGACCAACTTAGATTAAGCAAAACATGAATTATGTCGTAATTGAGTGTTACATGTTTGGCAGCAACTTCACATCCTGGGTTCAAATCCCAGACGGGCCCCCAAAATATGTGATATTACAATGTTAGAATTCAAGAAGCAGGAGTCAAATACTACACATTGCGCCAGCTCCTTAATAAACGCCCCTGTAATAATCAAAACCCTAGCCATAGGTTTTTGTTGATTTTGAGGATGCTACAATGTTTCTTCTAAGTTTTATAACCTCGACTTTTACCCTTTAGGGCTTCTGCAACTTCATAGCACATTTATGATCTCCAAAACGTATTAACAATTGTAAATCGCTCTTGATTTGTAGTACTGCTACAAATAAATCACTTACCTCTTCGAGTCCCGTTTCCGTTTTAAAGGCTGACGTTATACTTGCTACTACGCTGCCTAGGTAACGGCTGTTAAGTGTAAATCTGCAATTAAAACAAATATGTTAGTGATAGATTCACACAATTATGCCTACCAGCTTATTTTTGTTTTCTTTGTTGTATTTTTGCGCCGATTTTTTTAATCACGCACACCATCATGATGGACTACATTTTGATGGTAACCAAATTTTGTAACAGTAATGCGTTTTAGCAGTACTAAATAAATCTGTTAATTATTAATAACAAAGATTGGATGGAATTAAGAGTTTTGGACTGGAGGTAATGCATGTATAAACATGCAGGGGGGGGGGAATTACCGGGTCAGCCAATCGCCCCTAGAGGCCACCGTGGTGATCCCTACAGATTTTCTGATCATTTCGTGCTCAGGCAAAGATTACTTTGCTTAGTGGGACTGGGTTGGCCTTTTCAAGTACCTAAAGACTGTTTAGTAAATATTCGCTAATGTAATTAATAATCCTAAACCTAGTTACTCAACTATAGGCCTAATCACACAAATATAGGCTTACAGCATGTAGCGCCATTTATAGAGTGGCAACATACTACTGCGGTTCTCCCTAAGGGACCTAAGGGAGATACTGGAGTTAGCTGAGTTGGATGAACGGGAGGGGATGCATTGGATGATTGTTTTTTACAGTTCAGATAGAATAGAGGAGAGGGGACAGGTTATTGAGGGTACAAAATACTGCTTGTGGGATGGTGGGATAGAAGAGGATGGGAGAAAAGCGTGTTTGGGTGTGTGAGGGATGTTTTTTTGGGGGGAGGGGAGGGGCGATTGGGGTTTGTTGCAAATGGACCACAAAACGCGTTGAAATCGCTGCAGAAACGATGCCACTATTGCGTCTAAATCAACGGCACCTTTCAAACAGCGCGATTTGGCTCAGGGAGACCTACCGAAAAACGCAGAAACGCGCCACGACGTGTGAAAGCACCAGTTATATCCCACACATTTTACCTGCTCTGCCACTGATTGCCATTTTTACGCCACAAACGCCAAAAATTGTGTCTGCGATTGTGGCGCGTTTTGTGGTTTGTCTGCAACCGGCCTTACATTCTCGTTTCGAAAACTGCAAGCCCCACCTCAAAGGGAAAGCCACCGTCATCATCATCAGCAGCCGCATCATCATCCCTAGCATTTACGGGAAAATGGTTCAGGTGGCCTAGGCTTGACTAGATCGCTTTTAAATTGCATGCATTATTATCAAAAACTATTCATATTTTAGGCCATACATAAACTAGCGAAAAACGATAGTCTTGAATCATATCATAATCCAAATTCCCAAGAGTTTGTTGAGTTTCATAGTAATTTCGTACCCTCCTCAATGACTGTGGTTGAGCCAGATATACTATACTTATAAGATACGATTAATGTTTAGAAATCAGTAGGCATCAAGAGCCTTTGGCAGAAACAGAACATGTTGGGTTAATGAACCACTAGACCTAACTTTCGTCCGAGTAGCCCTAAATCTATGATGGCATTTTGAATAAAGAAATCCAAGACGAGTTCTGAAATGATGAGGAGCAAAATCCTGACTGATTGTATTCAACGTTTTAAATTGTCACATAAACAGATGCGCATGCGCAAATCGTTATGCGACATAGCATGAGCGTATCGTTCATTGGTTAGTACAGGATAATACACATCTTTGAGATGTTGACATACATGCCAATATTAGTAAAACAAGTACTAAAGAAAACGACAGTAAAAGTCCAGATACGAACTAGACATTCACATTCACTTACCTTTGAATACTTACACCTACAATGGCATCGTAGTGCACCATGATTTATTCTACGTCATTAAAAAACATGTGCGATTCACGATGGGGGATAAAAACGAACAGCACTACCGCACAGAGATAACTTGTGAATCTGTTTTTGCAACTTACGAGAATGATTAACCGATAAACGTAGGACGGTTTTACTAATAAAAGTGCACACTTATTAAGTACTACAACAAAAGTTGTAATGAATTTGTGGATTGTGGCATTTGTGGATTGCAGAACTCTGAATTTTTGAAAACTACATTGCGGGGAAATTTTTTCCGGCTACGGCACTGTGGACACAAAAAACGACCCTCATCATTTTTTAACTTTTATAACAAAAAATTCCGTCGTCTTTACACAGGCTTTAAGCTAGTCTTAAAAAGTTTTCACAAGCACAAAATTCACAAACAAATTAAAGATGCAAAGTTCAAGCACAAGCTCAAATTTTCAAGGGTCATATTTCGTCTTGGAAGCTGGTTTCAAAAAACATGCAAAGAAATCTCCACACATTAAAATTACAGTTTAAAGTTACTTCGTGGCAGTGATGTCGGAAATATTAGTATCCCGGCAAAAGGTTAAAGCTGTGACTACTCTTCCCTCCGCTCCAACAAGCGCTTACAACTTATGAAAAAACATTTTTTTTCCGTAAAAAAATAAAAAGCTTGCTCACCTTTTCACCAACTCTGGCCAAGATTCTCTGAGATACGTCCACGCCAAGGGATGACCAACGGCATTGGTTCCAACACGACTGAGAACGGACAAAGCATCCTGGGAACGGATCTTGCTCTCGTCCGGAATGGCCGCCAAGAGCCTACGGAAACAATGTAACAATTATTTTGATTGATTCTATGAAACAAATACCTGTCACTGCAGTTTTATTTCATGTCTCTCTGATTCTAATCAATTAAAAGATTAGGTGAGCAGGTTTAGGAGAGTTTTAAAAATACATAAACACATGCGATACTGCGAATTTTTTCATTATTCGCATTTAGGAGTGCGTGGGACTGGACGAACCGCCTATACATATAAACACACTGGAAAGAGAACTGCTACTTTGGCTAATGTAACGTAGAGGACACCAGGGGGTTCCAATTGTGAGTTTCTAATAGTTCCCTGCCCTAGGGGAAAAATATATTTCTTACTGAATAAGTATTCTGTTCTAGGGATCTGATGATTGCTTAGTAAGGATTTGCTAAGTTAGTATATTCATGAATATATGCCTATATTTGTGAATTATAGGCATAATTATTCAAATATAGGCATAATCGCATAAATATAGGCGTAATCACAAAAAATAGTTTCACTAGTTTTAACCATTGGGTTAAATGGGTGAGAGAGAGTTTATAGCTAGACGATTTTATATCGGGAAAATGGTCCACCTGTTTTAACCAATGGTTGGATAGGTGAGTGAGAGTTTATACCTGGACATTGTTCCCTACAAGCTATAGTATATCGGGAAAATGGTCCATCTGTTTTAAACAATAGGTGTATATGCGAGAGAGGGTTCATATCTGGACGATGTTCCATACATGCTGTAATATGTCGGGAAAATGGTTCACTTACCTTAACCAATGGTTGGATAGGTGAGAGAGAGCGTTTATATCTGGACGACGTTCCCTACATGCTATGGTATTTTGGGAAAATGGTCTACTTGTCTTACCCAATGGGTGGATGGGTGAGAGCAAGTTTATATCTGGACGATGTTCCTTACATGATATAGTAAGTTACAGCAAATGAGGAAAATTGTCCACTTGTTTTAAGCAATGGTTGGATCATCCACAATTGTTTAAACCAATAGCTGGATACGTGAGAGAGAGTTTATATTTGGGTGACTTTCCCTGCAGGCTGTAGTATGTTGGGAAAGTCGTCCACTTGTTTTAACCAATGGTTGGATGGGTGAGAGCAAGTTTATATATGGACGATGTTCCCTGCATACTACAGTATATCAGGAAAATGGTCCACTTGTTTTAACAAATGGTTAGATAGGTGAGAGAGAGAGTTTATAATGGGACGATGTTCCTGCATGCTATAGTATATCGGGAAAATGGTCCACTTGCTTTAACCAATGGTTGGATGGGTGAGAGAGAGTTTATAACTGGACAAGTTTCCCTGCATGCGAAAGTATGTCAGTAAAATGGTCCACTTGTTTTAACCAATGGTTGGATGGGTGAGAGAGATTTTATAATGGGACGATGTTCCCTGCATGCTATAGTATATCGTGAAAAATGGTCCACTTGCTTTATACCAATGGTTGTATGGGTGAGAGAGAGTTTATAAATGAACGATGTTCCCGGCATGATATAGCATGTCGTGAAAATCGTCCAGTTGTTTTAACTAATGGTTGGAGAGGTGAGAGAGAGTTTATATCTACTACCCAACCATCGGTTAAAACAAGTTTAAAGTATGGTCAGACATGCGTTGAGTACTCATGGAGATCAGAGCAGACTTTTACAACATTGGTATAATATCAACATTTTTTTCCCCGTGTGCGTAGGTCTCAGTGTCATACGTGAAGGACAAGAAGCTAATAATTCTAACTGATTTTATGTCAACTGCTATTTCACCAAATCTCATCTGTTTTTGTAGCAGAAGCATCACAAAGGAGGCCTGTAAGGCTTGACACAATGTTCATGATAATATTAGCGTGTGTTCCATCTCTCATTCTGGGTTGTGATCCCGTGCGGCCTGGTCGTAACGATTTTATGGGACAACCCACGTTAAAAACACGCTGAGTAGGTTTTAACCCAAAAGTGAGATGCAAAAAAAAAGCACTTGTGCTAGGATGAGACCAGGCACGTGGCTTCTTCATCCCACAACAGCAGTCCACGAGTGTAAGTGTAAACCTGATAGCTTCAACAAGCTAAAGCCGGATGTCAGAAGTCCCATGCCTCTCCTACTAATTCAATGCCAGTTTACATGTGTGCTGCCTTTTAGCATTTTATTGGTTTGTTGAATCAGCTAGCCTGGATTTGGGAAACGACACCCACAGCTTATCTACCAGACGACCTTCTGACAGGGGATGGAAGGGCGACTGTTCTACCTTCACATGAAATATAAGCCTGTTTAAAAATGTGTATATGGCGAATTCCAAGGCGGTTGCAGTAGGTTTGCGTACATGACAATGTTGTCCCCATACTGAGTTTAGATGGAAAGTGACAGTTGTATGCAATGGGTGGGATTTTCTGCTGAATAAATAACTCCGTTAGATAAATGTTTTACCACTCAGTTGCCATAATATCTGGTTTCCATGTGAGATTAGGTGGATAAAACAATATAGTTGGATAAAAAGGACTAATATGCTCTTCTTAGGAGCAAAACGTTACTCACACTGTAGGCGATACAGCGATTCATGATGCCACGAGTACAAGGCTCTTGTTGGCTTGTGATGGGATATAAAACGAAATACACGGGATGGTCTTTTGAAGAATGTATCGTGACAATTTAAAACTCTCTGTGACCAGGTGAGCTTATAAACCGGTCATTAATAATCAAATAATACGCAATGCACGTGAACATAGCGAGTTTCTACATACCAGTGAATATGACCAAGAATTTAAAGGTTTGGGAGGAGAATTTGTGACTGAGACCCCTTCTGAAACGCCTTAGATACATTTGTATTAGTTCAGTCTTAGTTTATAGAGGGCGCCATATGTTTTACGTGGGAATTTCTACTCAGTTTTTAGCTTAAAATTAAACTAATCTAAACGAAACTAGCTTGTATTTAGTTATTATTTAGCCTAGCTTAATTGTAATTTAGTTTACTTTAGATTTGGGCTGAAAAATGAGCAAAAATTACCAGATGGAACACGTGGCGCCCTCTGAAAACTCGGACTGAACTAATAGGGACGGATCTAACGTGTTTTAATAGGGACTTTTTAGAATTACAAATTCGCCTCCAAAACCCTACAAATTCTTGATACGACCAAACAAAATATGTATGCCGAAAACGCAAGGTAAAATCGAATTGGAAAAGAAGACGTGCCACTCAACAAAACATACTGTCATTCATGAATTGGAAGCCCCTCTACTCCCCTGCCGTAATTATCATATACATCTCACACCCTCCATTTATCACCCTCCATCTCTCACCCTCCTGTTGAGACTCGTTATTCGGTTAAAAATTCGCTTTTGTTGAAAGTGTTTGCAGAAAAGAATGGCAGGATTTTTGTTGACATTTTTTGGGGGGCTACAACTAACACCCCCAACTGATAGAAAGCAGCGACAGGCCAAGTCAACCGAATCAGCATCGTTTACGGCAGCCATATTGAACAACCTTGTCACGTATGCTATTTACTCTCAAAGTCCATTCTACAATGTAATACACTAGTGGTAGGTCTTAGATTGTTAAAAAAAATCTCAAGACATGTACTTACTTGCTTAACAGCCATGGGATTCGTACTGACGTAAGAGCCGACATTATCGTAGCTCTTCGCTGAGCCGACTGCTCAGCCTGATAAAGGTCCCATAGTTTTTCCCATGCAGATGGACCTAATGCCTTGATACCTCCGAAGAGGACCACTGGTAAAAGATTAGGAGACACTGAGCTAGAAAAAAAAACATAAATACAAGTTGGTTTAGTAATTTTCCATTATGTATCGTCAAGAGTTGGAAGTATAGGAGAGTTTGAAAAAAAAAAGGGAAATATTCAAATTAATTTCCCTTTCAACTGTTAAGGTTATCTCAGAACAAAGAAGGACAATTTTTCTAGGAAATATCTAGGATCTTTTAATAGGGCAGGGCTTAAACCAGGGGGACCTTTGGCTTATGAGATGGTGGTGCTAACCTTTGAGCCACAATGATGGGAGAGGTTGGGGCTACACGAACCACCTATACTTATTTAAACGTGTTTAAAAAGTGTAGTTAAAATGGGTTTATATTAAAACACATGATTGTTTAGTGTAGATATGTAAAAAAAAGTAGCACCGACGTGATATTAATTCCAATAAAAACCAAAAACAAAAGTGAATACAAACAATTCTAACGACGTTTCGGAGAAATCGTTCTCCACCATCGGGTTTTCCAACCATTTACTAAAGTTACATGGCAATATACTGCCGAGTCAATTCTGCATTAAATGAAAATTTTAAAAGGAATCAATTATGAAACGAAAAAACCTCCTTTCTGTATCCTTCTTTCAAAAAATGTATACAAAAGCGGCGGAGCAAGAAAGCAGGGTTTTTTCCCTTGACGAACCAAGCAAGAAAGACTTGGTTAATTCAAATTTGTATAGTAAAAGCTATGCAAACTTCGGGCCAGGGCCATTTCATTATAGGGGTGGTTATGTTGCTGGAGTCATTGATTATTCTCACCCATCAACCATCCGTACATAATCACTTGTTACCAGATACCTTACAGGTATGTATGTTCACAAATTTACGACATTACCACCCTTGTAATGAAGTGGACTTTGCCCGAAGTTTGCGTAGCTTTCGAAATTTACATTAATCAAGTCATTCTTGTTGGTTCGCCAAGGAAAAGGATTGG